>LR749776.1:943299-1048737 GCA_902729485.2 Mus minutoides
ACCTCATAACTTTTTTTTCTAGTGTGTTGTTTTTATTTAAAAACAAAACAAAAACAAACAAACAAAAACCAAGTGATAGAGAGATGGCTCTGTGGTTAAGAATACTTGCTGTTTTTGCAAAAGAGCCGGGTTCAGTTCTCAGCACCCACACTGGACAACTCCCAGCTGCCCGGCACTCCAGACCTATGACATATAACATCCTCTGCTGGCTTCTGTAGGACGTGCACTAATATGCATATCATTCATACATACACACAGAATTAAAAGAAGAAAAACTTTTAAAATCAAAACAGAACAAAGAACAACTTTAGAACAAAGTGTATTCTGGCTACAGTCTACAGTGTTAGAAAACTGGAGATTTGCAAGTATTTCTGTCTGTTAGAATTTTCTTTTTCTGTACTTCATAGGTAAAAGTACTGGCTAATTGCTGGAGACTTTCTCCACAATAACAGTTTAGTTCCTGTTCTTTAACCTGAATGGGGAGGAATGTGGTATATATAAATTATGGTCATCATGCTGTGTAATAAGATATCATGAGATATATTCCTGGTTGTCACCCTAATAGATGTATTCGCAGTTATCATTAGAAACATGCATGGAGTTTGCTGCTTTCCATGAATAAGCCAGACACACCACATAAGGCATTTGGGGCAACGTTTTAAGGCAGCTGTCATGGTATTTCAGCGCAAAGTGGAAATAGCTCTGAGAAGTAAATTGTCTCCTGACAGGGCACACTTCTCTAAGTAACTAATATTGGCGTCCTGGTGCCAGGATCAACAGCGCCTTTATGCACACAGTCGGGACAAGTGAAGGTACAGACTGCACAGGCATAATCGCTCTCCGTCTTCTCAGGGCAGAAGGTGACAGCAGCTGCTGGCTCATGACAGTGAGCACCGTGTGGTGCAGGGATCCCCAGACCTAGCATTCGCAGAAGCCTCTGGGGAGGAGGGATGGGCTTTATATGTAAAACTACATGGACATCATTACAAAAACAGAGGTCCCTGTTCTCAGTAGCCACAGACTATTTTCAGTAAGGCAGGCAGCCATACACAAGTGTACCCAAAGACTAGATGGCACAAAGTGTTAAGTATGAGCACACCATCGCTGTGCATCCCGACACTGGGTTCTCTCAGTGTAGGGTCATAAGGAACCTTGGTTACTCCAGGGATTTGGGGCTATATGAATATGCAACACAAAGTTTTCAAGATTGGAAGGGTGAGAAGGTTTGGGGAATGATAGTTTTGGAAGATCTATTGGTGGTTGGTTTCCTAGAGGAAAGAAGTTGTGTGGGAGCCTGACAGAAGGGGCGAAAAATGTCTGGGTTCACAGACGGGAATGCGCGCCTCCATTGCTGCGCCACTCCGTCTCAGGCTCTTGACAATGCAGCCAGCGGTCTGTTTGCCTGCTGCAGGGGCGGGCGGGGGGGGGTATGAATTCTGGTCTTGTTGCATGGATAATGTCCTATTTGAGTCCAGAATAGCTCACACATCTTTCTTGTGTTTAGTAATAAATTGCCACTAACCATCAGGTAAAAGTTCATTTTACAGGAATCCAGATGGTGCACTTAACACTGTTTCCCAGGCTTCCTGTAACTCTCTAGCACATATAGTTAATGTAGACATATGTAAATTCCAGTGTCCCAGCGTACTTTAGTTCTTGGCTACAGGCAGTCCCCTCCATTTCCCTCAAGATAATCATTCTCTCTCTCTCTGTGTCTGTCTCTCTCTCTCTCTCTCTCTCTCTCCCTCTCTCTCTCCCTTCTTCTCTCCTTTCCTCCCCATCTCTTCTTCTTTCCTCTATTTCTTTCTCTCCCTTCCTTCATCCCCACCCCTTCCCCTGCCCCCTGAATCGAGGAGTTACCACATACATTGTGGCTTTTGAAGAAGTTACTAGAAAACCCTGTGAACTGCTGAGGCCAGAGAGCATTTTTCATTGTTCTCCGGTCATTTGTTAAATGTCAGGGTGGTTACATCCTTGTTTAGTGTCCTTTTTCTATTTCTTTATATTAGTTGGGGGGAGTGTGCCCACGCCTGCGTATGTTAGTGTCTGCCGGGGCAGTGTGCACACACCCACATACATGCTTTTGAAAGGCAGAAGTCAACCTTGGGGGTCATTTCACTGGAGTCATTCGTCTGGCTTTTGGAGATAGGTCACCAGTCTTGATCTTGACAATTAGACTAAACTGGGTGGCGTGGAGCCTTATGGCTCCTGGTCTCTTCAACCTCAGTTCTGGAATACACATCTGACATTCTCATGTGGGTTTTGGGGATTTGAACTCAGGTCCCTATGTTTGCCTGGCAAGCACACTGCTAACTGAGACGTCACCCATCACCTTATGGAATGTTATAAGGAAAGGCTTGTACTTCCATTTGTTCCTGTTGGAAAATGCATCTGTGGATTCTGTTTACCACAGGCTTTGTCTTGGGAAATCGATGGGTGGCGATAGCCTCTCAGGTCTTAGCAAATTAAACATCACACACAGTATGTCATAAAATGAAGGGTGGGCAAAGATGCTAAGAATCAAATCAGAGAAGATATGGTTTACAACACCCCAAATAAGCTTTGGTTTGATGTAGAACTCAGAGAGTCTATTGTTGGCATAGTAAGAAATAGCTGCGTTCACTACGGATCAATTAGTTGTTTTTCTGAAGTTATTCTATTAAATGAATTCATCTCCACGAACCAATCAGGAGGCACATCAAGAAATCAAAAGCGCCACCACGTAAACTGCCTAGAGTCTGTTTATTTTGAATTTATGTCGCCTCTTTTCTCTAGAGATTGGAAGATGCTGAGCAGAAAATTTCAAATCCCTCAACAATAGAATGGAAGTTATAATATGTGAATCCCTGCTAGGGTGGGTAGTCAGCTAATGCTTTCTAATGCACCCAGATGGAAACAGATGATGTGTCTTAAAATGATACTTAAAATTCAGGGTTCTCTCTTACCTGGGTGCCAAGGAGTGGGTTCTTCAGAAACACCCTCCCTTGTTCCCCCAGAGACCTTTATTTTCCTACTTTTTCTGAGCTTGAGGTTAGGGCTGAACCATCACAATTGAAACACGTTGCAAATGACTAAATACTCTTTTGTGTTACTGGGGGAGTCAGCTCTGAGCTAATCACTGAAGTATGGTTTGATTCTGAAGCCAAAGATGGGAGTTTATTGGAAGTAGGCTTGTCCAGAAAAAAAACAAAAAACAAAAAACAAAAAAACAACAACAACAACTTGCTATTTGTGTCCTGTAATGACATCTCTGAATTCAGTGATTTTACTCTGCAGAGCAGAAACAAAACAAAACAACTCAGTTGTTCACAGCAGTGAACTGCCCCTTCAAATGGAGATGCTGCCACCTGCTCACATGCAGCTCTGAAGTCACACAGACCTCCACTGAAAGGAACAGCTTGATATCCTGTGTTTGCTGTGTCTTTAATAATTTTGATAGCCTATCTGACCTATGAAAAAAATCAAGGAAAGGGGTCAGTGGCTGAAAGCTCTGTGCTCTTCTAGAGGACTCGAGTTCAAATGCTAGTTAGTGCACGAACGCAGCTCCCAGTCACCTGCAACTCAAGCTCAAGAGGGTATCTGATGCCCTCTTCTGGCCCCCACAGGGACTGCACTCAGGTACATAACATACACACAGACACACACACCCACACACAACCTAAAATTTATGTATTCTTTAAATCAAGTATTTTTATACCTATTTAACACCCCAAACATTCAACTCCCTAAAATTAAACTTTAAAAATGTGTTTTCCACTTCAATAGAAACCAAGTAGAGATTCTAAGTTTTGTTTCTAGGTGTTCTCTCTGTCTCTCTGTCTCTGTCTCTCTGTCTCTCCTCCCTCACCTCTATCCTCTGAGTACTAAGATTACAGGTGTGAATCTCCACCACTTCTTTCCCTTATGATTCTATTGTTTTAGGACCCTAGAGTCATAACTAAAGTTCAATTTTACATCTTCTTGCAGCTGGTAAGTAGCAGAACCCATATATCTCCATTGTAATACTTTTATGAAACTGAAAGAAAACCAGTTTAGATAAAATATAAAAATTAATCTGTACCATATAGAAGGCACACTGTTTACAGACAGTACTGTAGCAAACAGTTCAGAGCATTTTAGTTAGGCCATGTCTGCAAGGTTAGTCCCGGACTCTGTTAAGTCTGTGGAACAAAAGGCATTGAGATTAAAAGTATATTGCTACTGCATATACATTTTAATAGAATCTGAGCCCAAGTTCTAGAGTTTTCTTGTAAGGTCTTTGAAATTTTACCTTATCAAAGACCATGTCATTGAGTCCTGTCTTTTCCAGTATTCCCATCTCCTAGCGAAATAAATTTCCTCTTCCTTGGTCTCTCTAAAGTTTATAGTGAACACACACTCACACTATTTACATATGTGCATGTGTATGTGGTAGGCTAGAATCCCTATGTGAGGTTACAAAGCTATTTCTTCTTTTCAGTCGCAACCTTATCATAGTTTTGTCCTGTTCTGTGGTGGGTATGTGAGCTCATCTTTCTCTGTAATGAAATAACAATGTAAATAAAACTTGAAAATGAAATCGATAGAGAAAGTATGAATCCCCATTGGTTCAGCCACTCAAACTGTGGACGACTTCACTGAGTGGCAGAGCACCTCAGGCTGGGCAGGTGTGGGGGTGGGATGCTTTAATGTGTGAATTGGTAAATAATAAAACAATTATATTTTTGATTAATAACATGTTTAAGAGGAAAACTTTAATTTCTGAATTTTGATTGGAGATTTCCGTTCTTTTAGTGTGGAAATAAGCTGTAATATTTGAAGAGAAAGGTGTTATCCCCCAAGTGGGTTAATATGCACTGGGAGAGGACAATTAATGTTATTCCATAGTTCACATGTGCACATTTTCAATACCTGTCACCCAAAGTCCTATGAGGATGACAGTGAGATGCAACCAGACAAGGAGGAGGAGGGAGAAGCCAGAGAGAGGGAGAAGGGAGAATCCAGAGACAGGGAAGAGGGAGAAGCCAGACATAGGGAGGAGGGAGAAGCCAGAGAGGGAGGAGGGAGAAGCCAGAGAGAAGGAGAAGCCAGACATAGGGAGGAGGGAGAAGCCAGGGACAGGGAGGAGGGAGAAGCCAGAGACAGGGAGGAGGGAAAAGCCAGAGACAGGGAGGAGGGAGAAGCCAGAAATGTGGGATGCTGGCAGGGGATGCTCTCTGTGTGACTCCTGCCAAATAGACAGTGTGAGGCACAGACCAGCAGCTGGTCACATATACTTGTGCCTAGTCTATTTCCTCGGGAGAAGGTTCTGGAAAGCCAGCCCCAGATCCATACCTGCAGGTTCCCTGTCACTTCTGAGGATGTTCTTGCCCCTGATTTGTAGCTTCCAAATGCAGGGAGGAAAGCAAAGCCAGTCCTGGACAGCACCAGAGATTTGAGTCTTCTTGTGACTCTGGTCGCTGCAGAGGAGCTGGGTCATGACTTGAAGCAACCCCATTCTGTAACAATGTTTAAAGGAGAGTGAAGAATTTCACCTATTGTGGTTAATTGATTTATCTATGGGGCTCTGTAGCAGGCAATGCCCATTTCTGGTTAGCATGACTTTCGAGCTCTGGAAGCTGGAGGAAGAAGAGAATAGTTTGCTTTACTAACAGAAAGGGAAAAGGCCTGGAGACCAGCAACACAGCGGGAGGTGAAGGTCACACTGGTTATTTAGAATAGAAGGAGCCAGCAATACCAATGTGTAAATACCACCTGTACTGTACATCCTGCTGATAAGTCTGAAGCCTGAATAGCAACTACTTTGAGATGTTTTAACCGATTTACAGGTTGAAACTGTGATGCTAATTACATTCAGGAAACTGAGGCGGAAAACTGAAGAAAGAACCTAAAGTATGTCTTGTCCTCATCTGATTTAACAGTAAAGTCCTTTGTACCAGTGCTTTTATGTGTGTGGCACTTACACATATAAAGAGCACAGTTCCAGAATACTGTCCACCACCACAAGGAAGCCAAAGCATGAACTTGAAGTACTCAGTTACCCTCTAGTTATTCAAGAGCAGATAGAATAAACACTGCATGCCTGTGTTCAGCAAGCTTTCTCTTATTTGTACAGTCATGGACACAAGCTGAGGGAATGGTGTCGCCCACAGTGGGCCAGGTCTTCCCACAATTAATGTAATCAAGTCAAAAGCCCAAAGGCATATTCATAGACCCACAGAACATAGACAATCTTTCTGGGAGACTCTCTTGCAGGTGATCCTAGATTGTGTCAAGTTGACAAAACTGACCACCACAGCCAGTTTATGGAGTCATATCCCTTCTAATTTAGAACTTTAGCATGGCAGATATACTTCTGTTTCATTTGCCCCCCTGAAAAAAAATGTTCTAGTGGTTTTCATCAATTACTTTAGAATGTGTTATTTCTTTTTTTGTTGTTGTTTTGTTTTGTTTTGTTTTGTTTTTTCGAGACAGGGTTTCTCTGTATAGCCCTGGCTGTCCTGGAGCTCACTTTGTAGACCAGGCTAGCCTCGAACTCAGAAATCTGCCTGCCTCTGCCTCCTGAGTGCTGGGATTAAAGGCATATACCACCATGCCTGGCAGGATATGTTATTTCTTTTATTTAACTTTTTCTTGATTTTTTACGAGGAGTTCAAATTCAAAGATGATACATATTTTAAAAACAATGTCATATGTAAAAGAATATTTAGATTTAATTTTTCTTTATAAAAGTAGTCTGTTTGACACTATACCCAGGTCCTGACCCATATGGTCTAAAGTTGCATATCAGAGTAACCAAATAAAAAATAGTGCGTACAAAGCATTAGTTGACTGAATTATCCTTTACTGAACACAAAAGTCAGAGAACAAATTACATTTTCAGTTCTTTTTTTTTTTCAGGTTGTATATACCATCCTTGCATTCTTTTTTTTCCAATTTTTATTAGATATTTTCTTCATTTACATTTCAAATGTTATTCCGAAAGTCCCCTAAACCCTCCCCCACCCCCTGCCCTGCTCCCCTACCTACCCACTCCCACANTTCATCTCCACGAACCAATCAGGAGGCACATCAAGAAATCAAAAGCGCCACCACGTAAACTGCCTAGAGTCTGTTTATTTTGAATTTATGTCGCCTCTTTTCTCTAGAGATTGGAAGATGCTGAGCAGAAAATTTCAAATCCCTCAACAATAGAATGGAAGTTATAATATGTGAATCCCTGCTAGGGTGGGTAGTCAGCCAATGCTTTCTAATGCACCCAGATGGAAACAGATGATGTGTCTTAAAATGATACTTAAAATTCAGGGTTCTCTCTTACCTGGGTGCCAAGGAGTGGGTTCTTCAGAAACACCCTCCCTTGCTCCCCCAGAGACCTTTATTTTCCTACTTTTTCTGAGCTTGAGGTTAGGGCTGAACCATCACAATTGAAACACGTTGCAAATGACTAAATACTCTTTTGTGTTACTGGGGGAGTCAGCTCTGAGCTAATCACTGAAGTATGGTTTGATTCTGAAGCCAAAGATGGGAGTTTATTGGAAGTAGGCTTGTCCAGAAAAAAAAAAAACAAAAACAAAAAAACAACAACAACTTGCTATTTGTGTCCTGTAATGACATCTCTGAATTCAGTGATTTTACTCTGCAGAGCAGAAACAAAACAAAACAACTCAGTTGTTCACAGCAGTGAACTGCCCCTTCAAATGGAGATGCTGCCACCTGCTCACATGCAGCTCTGAAGTCACACAGACCTCCACTGAAAGGAACAGCTTGATATCCTGTGTTTGCTGTGTCTTTAATAATTTTGATAGCCTATCTGACCTATGAAAAAATCAAGGAAAGGGGTCAGTGGCTGAAAGCTCTGTGCTCTTCTAGAGGACTCGAGTTCAAATGCTAGTTAGTGCACGAACGCAGCTCCCAGTCACCTGCAACTCAAGCTCAAGAGGGTATCTGATGCCCTCTTCTGGCCCCCACAGGGACTGCACTCAGGTACATAACATACACACAGACACACACACCCACACACAACCTAAAATTTAAATAATATGTATTCTTTAAATCAAGTATTTTTTATACCTATTTAACACCCCAAACATTCAACTCCCTAAAATTAAACTTTAAAAATGTGTTTTCCACTTCAATAGAAACCAAGTAGAGATTCTAAGTTTTGTTTCTAGGTGTTCTCTCTGTCTCTCTGTCTCTGTCTCTCTGTCTCTCCTCCCTCACCTCTATCCTCTGAGTACTAAGATTACAGGTGTGAATCTCCACCACTTCTTTCCCTTATGATTCTATTGTTTTAGGACCCTAGAGTCATAACTAAAGTTCAATTTTACATCTTCTTGCAGCTGGTAAGTAGCAGAACCCATATATCTCCATTGTAATACTTTTATGATACTGAAAGAAAACCAGTTTAGATAAAATATAAAAATTAATCTGTACCATATAGAAGGCACACTGTTTACAGACAGTACTGTAGCAAACAGTTCAGAACATTTTAGTTAGGCCATGTCTGCAAGGTTAGTCCCGGACTCTGTTAAGTCTGTGGAACAAAAGGCATTGAGATTAAAAGTATATTGCTACTGCATATACATTTTAATAGAATCTGAGCCCAAGTTCTAGAGTTTTCTTGTAAGGTCTTTGAAATTTTACCTTATCAAAGACCATGTCATTGAGTCCTGTCTTTTCCGTATTCCCATCTCCTAGCGAAATAAATTTCCTCTTCCTTGGTCTCTCTAAAGTTTATAGTGAACACACACTCACACTATTTACATATGTGCATGTGTATGTGGTAGGCTAGAATCCCTATGTGAGGTTACAAAGCTATTTCTTCTTTTCAGTCGCAACTTTATCATAGTTTTGTCCTGTTCTGTGGTGGGTATGTGAGCTCATCTTTCTCCGTAGTGAAATAACAATGTAAATAAAATTTGAAAATGAAATCGATAGAGAAAGTATGAATCCCCATTGGTTCAGCCACTCAAACTGTGGACGACTTCACTGAGTGGCAGAGCACCTCAGGCTGGGCAGGCGTGGGGGTGGGATGCTTTAATGTGTGAATTGGTAAATAATAAAACAATTATATTTTTAATTAATAACATGTTTAAGAGGAAAACTTTAATTTCTGAATTTTGATTGGAGATTTCCATTCTTTTAGTGTGGAAATAAGCTGTAATATTTGAAGAGAAAGGTGTTATCCCCCAAATGGGTTAATATGCACTGGGAGAGGACAATTAATGTTATTCCATAGTTCACATGTGCACATTTTCAATACCTGTCACCCAAAGTCCTATGAGGATGACAGTGAGACGCAACCAGACAAGGAGGAGGAGGGAGAAGCCAGAGACAAGGAGGAGGGAGAAGCCAGAGACAGGGAAGAGGGAGAGGCCAGGGATAGAGAAGAGAAAGAAGCCAGAGATAGGGAGGAGGGAGAGGCTAGAGAGAGGGAGGAGGGAGAAGCCAGAGAGAGCGAGAAGGGAGAATCCAGAGACAGGGAAGAGGGATAAGCCAGACATAGGGAGGAGGGAGAAGCCAGAGAGGGAGGAGGGAGAAGCCAGAGAGAAGGAGGAGGGAGAAGCCAGACATAGGGAGGAGGGAGAAGCCAGGGACAGGGAGGAGGGAGAAGCCAGAGACACAGAGGAGGAAAAAGCCAGAGACAGGGAGGAGGGAGAAGCCAGAGACAGGGAGGAGGGAAAAGCCAGGGACGGGGAGGAGGGAGAAGCCAGAAATGTGGGGTGCTGGCAGGGGATGCTCTCTGTGTGACTCCTGCCAAATAGACAGTGTGAGGCACAGACCAGCAGCTGGTCACATATACTTGTGCCTAGTCTATTTCCTCGGGAGAAGGTTCTGGAAAGCCAGCCCCAGATCCATACCTGCAGGTTCCCTGTCACTTCTGATGATGTTCTTGGCCCTGATTTGTAGCTTCCAAATGCAGGGAGGAAAGCAAAGCCAGTCCTGGACAGCACCAGAGATTTGAGTCTTCTTGTGACTCTGGTCGCTGCAGAGGAGCTGGGTCATGACTTGAAGCAACCCCATTCTGTAACAATGTTTAAAGGAGAGTGCAGAATTTCACCTATTGTGGTTAACTGATTTATCTATGGGGCTCTGTAGCAGGCAATGCCCATTTCTGGGTAGCATGACTTTCGAGCTCTGGAAGCTGGAGGAAGAAGAGAATAGTTTGCTTTACTAACATAAAGGGAAAAGGCCTGGAGACCAGCAACACAGCAGGAGGTGAAGGTCCACACTGGTTATTTAGAATAGAAGGAGCCAGCAATACCAATGTGTAAATACCACCTGTACTGTACATCCTGCTGATAAGTCTGATGCCTGAATAGCAACTACTTTGAGATGTTTTAACCGATTTACAGGTTGAAACTGTGATGCTAATTACATTCAGGAAACTGAGGTGGAAAACTGAAGAAAGAACCTAAAGTATGTCTTGTCCTCATCTGATTTAACAGTAAAGTCCTTTGTACCAGTGCTTTTATGTGTGTGGCACTTACACATATAAAGAGCACAGTTCCAGAATACTGTCCACCACCACAGGGAAGCCAAAGCATGAACTTAAAGTACTCAGTTACCCTCCAGTTATTCAAGAGCAGATAGAATAAACACTGCATGCCTGTGTTCAGCAAGCTTTCTCTTATTTGTACAGTCATGGACTCAAGCTGAGGGAATGGTGTCCCCCACAGTGGGCCAGGTCTTCCCACAATTAATGTAATCAAGTCAAAAGCCCAAAGGCATATTCATAGACCCACAGAACATAGACAATCTTTCTGGGAGACTCTCTTGCAGGTGATCCTAGATTGTGTCAAGTTGACAAAACTGACCACCACAGCCAGTTTATGGAGTCATATCCCTTCTAATTTAGAAGTTTAGCATGGCAGATATACTTCTGTTTCATTTGCCCCCCTGGAAAAAATGTTCTAGTGGTTTTCATCAATTACTTTAGAATATGTTATTTCTTTTTTGTTGTTGTGTTCTTTTGTTTTGTTTTGTTTTGTTTTTCAAGACAGGGTTTCTCTGTATAGCCCTGGCTGTCCTGGAGCTCACTTTGTAGACCAGGCTAGCCTCGAACTCAGAAATCTGCCTGCCTCTGCCTCCTGAGTGCTGGGATTAAAGGCATATACCACCATGCCCGGCAGGATATATTATTTCTTTTATTTAACTTTTTCTTTATTTTTTACGAGGGGTTCAAATTCAAAGATGATACATATTTTAAAAACAATGTCATATGTAAAAGAATATTTAGATTTAATTTTCCTTTATAAAAGTAGTCTATTTGACACTATACCCAGGTCCTGACCCATATGGTCTAAAGTTGCATATCAGAGTAACCAAATAAAAAATAGTGCGTACAAAGCATTAGTTGACTGAATTATTCTTTACTGAACACAAAAGTCAGAGAACAAATTACATTTTCAGTTCTTTTTTTTTTTCAGGTTGTATATACCATCCTTGCATTCTTTTTTTTCCAATTTTTATTAGATATTTTCTTCATTTACATTTCAAATGTTATTCCGAAAGTCCCCTAAACCCTCCCCCACCCCCTGCCCTGCTCCCCTACCTACCCACTCCCACATCTTGGCCCTGGCGTTCCCCTGTACTGGGGCATATAAAGTTTGCATGACCAAGGGACCTCTCTTTCCAATGATGGCCAGCTAGGCCATCTTCTGCTATATATGCAGCTAGAGACATGAGCTTTGGAGGTACTAGTTAGTTCATATTGTTCTTCCACCTATAGGCTTGGAGATCCCTTCAGATCCGTGGGTACTTTCTCTAGCTACTCCCTTGGGAACCCTGTGTTCCATCTAATAGCTGACTGTGAACATCCACTTCTGTGTTTGCCAGGCATTGGTATAGACTCACATGAGACAGCTATATCAGGGCCCTTTCAGCAATGTCTTGCTGGCATATACAATAGTGTCTGCATTAGGTGGCTGATTATGGGATGGATCCCCTGCTGCAGCAGTCACTGGTTGGACCATCCTTTTGTCTCAGCTCCACACATGATCTCTGTAACTCCTTCAATGTGTGCTTTGTTCCTAATTCTAAGAAAGGGCGAAGTGTCCACACTTTGATCATCATTCTTCTTGAGTTTCATGTGTTTAGCAAATTGTATCTTGGGTAATCTAGGTTTCTGGGCTAATATCCACTTGTCAGTGAGTACATGTTATGTGAGTTCTTTTGTAATTGAGTTACCTCACTCAGGATGATGTCCTCCAGATCCATCCATTTGCCTAGGAATTTCATGAATTCATTGTTTTTAATAGCTTGAGTAGTACTCCATTGTGTAAATGTACCATAATTTCTGTATCCATTCCTCTGTTGAGGGACACCTGGGTTCTTTCCAGCTTCTGGCTATTATAAATAAGACTGCTATGAACATAGTGGAGCACGTATCCTTATTACCAGTTGGAACATCTTCTGGATATATGCCCAGGAGAGGTATTGCTGGACCAATTGGTAGTACTATGTCCAGTTTTCTGAGGAACCGCCAGACTGATTTCCAGAGTGGTTGTACAAGCTTGCAATCCCACCAACAATGGAGTAGTATTCCTCTTTCTCCACATCCTCCCCAGCATCTGCTGTAACCTGAATTTTTGATCTTAGCCATTCTGACTGGTGTGAGGTGGAATCTCAGGGTTGTTTTGATTTGCATTTCCCTGATGATTAAGAATGTTGAACATTTTTTCAGGTGCTTCTCAGCCATTTGGTATTCCTCAGTTGAGAATTCTTTGTTTAGCTCAGTGCCCCATTTTTTAATGGGGTTATTTGATTTTCTAGTGTCCACCTTCTTGAGTTCTTTGTATATATTGGAATTTAGTCCCCTATCTGATTTAGGATTGGTAAAGATCCTTTCCCAATCTGTTGGTGGTTTTTTTGTCTTATTGACAATATCTTTTGCCTTACAGAAGCTTTGCAACTTTATGAGGTCTCATTTGTCAATTTTTGATCTTACAGCACAAGCCATTGCTGTTCTATTCAGGAATTTTTCCCCAGTACCCATATCTTTGAGGCTTTTCCCCACTTTCTCCTCTATAAGTTTCAGTGTCTCTGGTTTTATATGGAGTTCCTTCAACCACTTAGACTTGACCTTAGTACAAGGAGATAAGAATAGATCAATTCCCAGTCTTCTACATGATAACCGCCAGTTGTGCCAGCACCATTTGTATTCTTAAATTGTGGAACTGAAATATTTTGGGCTGTCTACAATGAAACTTGCCTCATTCTGTGCTTAGTTTTCTGTTACAGCGAAAGCATTGGGTGGATAAGTGTGGAGTGGGTGGAGCTAGGGTCGGGAGGAATGCTGACCAGAGAGGGGAGCAAGAATGGCAAGTTCTCTAGCTGTGAAGGAAATCGTATTAGAAAGGGAAAAAAAAATAGATGCTAATAAGAGTTGGAGTGACAACATGTGTGTGTGGCTCATATATATATATATATATATATATATATATATATATATATATATATGTGTGTGTGTGTGTGTGTGTGTGTGTGTGTGTGTTTATGTATATATATATGTGTGTGTGTATGTATGTGTGTGTGTATGTGTGTGTATGTATATATGTGTGTGCATGTATATATATGTGTATGTATACATATGTATATACATATATATATACATACATATATTATATACACATTATATATACATATACACTGATAAATGTACACATATAGTCATAGTCATTTATATGTGAAGAGCTTTTAAAATAATGAGGACCAGAAATGTTTTAGGTTTCAGATTTCTGGATTATTGTTCTCTAATTTGGAATCTGTGGCTATCTCTAATGAGATACTTTAGGGTGCAGTTCTAGGAGAGTTTCCATCAGCATTGCTCTTGGGTGCACAGATGACCACCATCTGCAATATTGATGCAGGTCTTTACCTGTCGTAGTCTGTGAAGTCCGCTGTTGTTTTTATCCGGCATATTTATTTGGTGTAGTTAGCATGTGACCTTAGCCATCAAGCATCCTCCTCCATGGTTTCTGCTGTTCTTCCGGGGCTGACAGGGAGTTCTCTGGTTAGAGGCAGTGGGTGGAATAGCAGACAGGCCTGTCTTAATATCCATGCCTGTGTTCACGCCTTGACTTCCCTCAATGATGGACTAAGATCTGGAAATTTAAGTTGAAATAAACTCCTCCTCTGAGTATCTCTTTATCTGGGAACTTGTGATAGGAACGAAAACGAAACCAGAACCAAACCCCAGACAACCCGATCTGTTTACTGCTGAAAGCTCTGCGTGCTGTTGCTTCAGGCTTGGGTGTTTCCATTAGTGAGGTCAGGAGTATAGAGCTGTTTAACAACGTGACTCACTCTGCTTGGATGACTCTTTCACAAGATGATTGAGAGGTAGGGCTGGGGCTTCCTAAACTTGAGCACCTACTCTGTGACCCTCACATTTGCTTATAGAACCCTTCTAGTTCCATGGGTGAGATGTGGAAACCTTGAGGCTTTCTTGACATGTCCTTGTGCTTCCCTGAAGAGCTGATATTAGTGATGAGGCAGGAGCAGGCAGAGAGCTTTGTTCTGGTGTCACAGAGCTTCGTCCTGGTGTTGTGCCCCTAGGATGCTGTTTGGAGGATTTGCAAGTCCTGACAAGGCGGCTGTGATGGGGGCCAAGGAGAGACTGGAAATGGCCTGGACTGGCCTGGAAGAGCCCCAGCATGGGTCCTGGGGATGTATTTATATGTAGGTGAACAGATGGACAGGCATACATATTTGATCTAGTTCTGTGGGGTTCCTACGTCAGAATTCTGCTTAGCTTTACAAGTTTACAATTATAGATACATGTACTTCTGGCTCTTCTGCAGCAGCAATGTCTGGATCTTTTCTTGGCAGGTCTGGAGGCTGACAGGATAACATTATGAATGGCGCTTTACTATTTAATGTAAGGAAACCAGAATAGAAACACCATTTTCTATTTTGTTGCTATTTCTTCCTGTGACAAGGTATGCCATAGAATGACCAAAAGAGATAAACTTAATTTGAGGTTCCATGCCATTTGGGGGGAAGAATGGCTGGACTTTAAGAAGGACCCAGTTCTGAAAGTAAGGTAGGAAAATGGTACTCAGAAATAGATGTGTGTGTGTGTGTGTGTGTGTGTGTGTGTGTGTGTGTGTGTGTTTGGCAGGGACATGGGATCCCAGGAAAGCCACTTCCAGTGTTGTTGTGGGGCTCAAGAGTCCACTCCCCACATGTCACCTTGTCTGCATGTTTCTTCTCTCCCCCTTTACTTGTTTATCGGCCCCATGTCTTAGTTGCTTCCTCCATTGAGCATCTGTGGTGTGCTGGCATCCACTGGCTCACCGTGCGTTTTTATTTGAGCTTCTTGCTCCAGTTTCATTTGGTAAGCCATTTCACGTGTAAGCCGTCTCCCAGGCTGTCACGAGTCTTGCTGTCCCGTGCCCCCAGTACTCTCGCTGGTTTCTGGGAAGAAGTGGAATAACCGTGCTTGAAGTACAAACAGCTCTTGGATTTCTGGGGGGCCCATCGTACACTCCACTCAGTGTCCGTTGGGTGGATGCTAACAGAGATTATGATCGGTTGTGTTATGCAGTTGTCTTAACATTTGCTAGGCAGGTCAGGCATAATCATAAGGAAGGAATCATGGCATGCCCATTCCCCATCTTCCCAGAACCCACTGAGGTATTTAGGCACTGTAGCATGTACTGATGTCTCAATAATGGTCACCTGTCAGGAAATCCTCGTCACTCATCAATTTACTCTTCCTTAGCTCACCTTGGGATTCTAAATGTTGTCTGCAAGCCATGCCAAATACCTCCCAGAACTTCCCTGATGATGTAGCTTTACTAACTCGGGAAGCATTGCAGCCAAACATAGCTCCTTGTAGCAGGCATGGTTTTCAAAGTTTTCTGCTCCTCTGTGCACATGTTTGTGGAAACGGTGAACATCAGCAGATTTATCTACATCTCTTCATTCCTATTCCACAGCAATAGCTCCTTAGAGTAATATCTGAAGTTATAGTAATTTTCCTCATATCAGAGAGTTTCTAACTATGTTAATGGAAGTTAGCCTGGTTGCAGAGACAGCCGTGAGAATTACCTTTCCTGCAGCATTTAAACAATTTACTTGATCTCTCTTCAGCTTACCTGCTCATGCCTTTGGATCATTGATGTTGACCTTGTTGGATCTTTGTCTATAATCATGACAAACCCTTCAATAAAATCCAGCTGAAAATAACATTTACATGTCCCAGCGATTTATTAACCCTTTCACTACCTCGTGGTGTGCTGTTGGAAGTCTTAGAAAGCGATGATAATACAAGAATGTATTCTGATTCATCTCTTCCAGCAGAAAATGCCCAAGTATACTGTATTAAGAGAGAGAGAGAAATAGAGAGAGAAATAGAGAGAGAAATAGAGAGAGAGAGAAATAGAGAAACAGCCTGTATAATAGGTATCATTAAGCATTGCCTGTTGCTGGATACCAAGTGGGGGATAGTGGGTGGGGCCAGCAAGCTTCTCAGAAAAGCTATTCTGCTATGACCCTGCACCTGAACTTCTATTTCCTCACATGAAAGTTAGGAACTAGTTGACGCCCTCTCTCAGCCGCTCTGCTCCAAGTCATTCTGGAGGCATTACTTTAGATCAGGTTTTGTCTGGGAAGTTATCATTGGCTTCCAGGGGAAGCTGAGGCCCTTCCTTTCCCTTGAACCGTCTATCTGTACCACATCATAGTCCTGGGTAGCTCTGTTTACACTGTTATTTAAGTAACTTGTCTCATTATTTCTGTAACTTTGGAACAATGGACTGTGCCTCTAAGCTACTAATGTGCACCTCAGAGGGAAGAGCAGAGAAGTCATTGGCTGCACGCCAGGCCCCCAGAGGCCTGCTGTCAGGTCCTGGTCATGTTGTTTAACTCACCAGAGTCCTGTCCTGTGGAATGAGAGGACTTGTGGCTGAGTTATTAGAGCCTCTGGGTTTCAGAAGCAAAGCTGCTAACAGTGTGGCCTGCTGGTAGGAGGTTCTCATGCCAGTCACCGTAGGGACAGCTTGAGAACCCCGAATCTGAAAGTCAGAAGTCGTAAGGGCACCCAAATCTAAAGCGTTCAGAGTGTCAGCACAAAGCCACAAGCAAGACAGTCCACATCTCCTTCCACTTACTGAGCTGAGGCCTAAAGCCAGGCTCACTAAATCATCACATAACACCCCCTGAGGCATTGTGCAAGGCACACGTGACACATGAACACGTGACACATGAACACGTGACACATGAACAGGTTTTGCTGTTTTGACTTGGTTCCCATTCCCAAGATATCTCATTTTGTATGCACAAATATTAAAAAACAAACAAACCTGAAAAAGTCTCAAATCTAAAACACTTTCTCTTAAACCTCTGGAATAACTCACTCTGTGTGGTTGGAAACCAAATGCGTATTGTTGTTGTTGTATGGTTTGTTGTTGTTGAAACAAGCACAAAAATAAACCATATCATTTCAAAAGTACCTATAGGTATTAGAACTTATGATAAAAACACACAAATACAATAAAAACACACAAATACAAAAACATATACTTAACTGTTCTGGTTTGCATGTATAGATAAAATACCGTCTTGTATAAACAACTTATTTATCATGTCTATAAAGGGATTTTTTTCCCTAGGTTAAACTGATACAGTTTGTTGAAGTTTCTTAGATACTACTAGTAGATTATAAATTCCAAGATCAGGTACAGAATGATGTTTTCCTCAGAGAAAGAGTGGCAGCTGAAGTATTAGCAAGCTTACCCCAGTTCTCCTATCACAAGTAAAATAGACAGAATTTACTCTCAGAGGCTGAGAAACACAGACTGGGAGCTGAGCTTTCTCTATTGGACCAGAGTGCAGCCTCACTGTGTGCAAGGGAGCCTGTGCTTCTCATCCAGACTGACCTTCCCTGTACTGTCAAGAGAGATACTTGACAGTATCCTGCAGGTTTAGCTTTAGATGCATTGATACATCTGCCCTTGGGGAGAAACTCCAGAAGACAGTACACACACAGTCTACCCTCAAGAGTATCAGGAACTAGAAAAGCAAACCAGAAACCATCTAGCCACACAGACATTTGTATTTCTTTCAAGTGGGCTTGTAGCTTTCCTAAGACCCTTAAAGAGATAATTAACTAGGTTTCCAATCCCAGAACCCTTATTCAGGAGCTGGCCTGTCTCCACACTAAGCAGGTCCCACAGAGAGAGACACTGGGAGATGCAGGCCCCTCAGAGCCCCACAGAGGCAGATGGATGTGTGCCAAGGAAGCTGCCAACAGCCAGGGCTTATCTTTGCTTGGGATTAGAAAAAGGGGGTAGCCTGGGCTCCACCTGCAGGAAACAGAGAACACAGCTTCACCGCAGCAACGTGAACTGGGCAAGGGCAGCAATAGCTTTCTCTGGAAAGAAGGCACCATTAATTCCGAGTCTTCTCACTAACGGTGTGTCAGCAGAGCCCTAAATACACTGCTAAGGAAGGGGCTGCACTCCCTAAATACACTGCTAAGGAAGGGGCTGCACTGCTGCGGAGTGTTTGGTGGCTACTCTGCGTAGCAGAAGGTTGGAGGTCTCCCCTTTTCTCACAGATAAATTTCCATTTCTATCTCATGTGGTTGGCATGGATGATTCTGGCCATCCCTGTTTGCTTGCTTTATTTTATTTTTTTAGCATTCTTCTCTGCAAAGGGTGGATAAATACCGTGACGAGTGATTTCATGATCCATTTATCTCAGTAATGGTGACCTCTGTCACTTGAACTGCAGCTCAGTGTATCCTCGAACTGCAAAGAGGAGGCATGGGGTGTTGAGTGGAATTAGCAAGGAGGCACGAGCTGATCGCCTTGTGCCAAGGCAGTCATTAGCACCCTGGAAATGCCACACTCCCAAAGCATTACTATGATTATGTAACAAAAGTAAGAGTCAAAAACAGATGGCCTAAATAAAAGCATTGTCTGTCTATGGTTTCTGCGCTGCAACCCTTTCTACATTTTGGAGAGTTCTTTGTTGTGGGAGCTGTGTCCTGCAGATGTTGTGAAGCATGCCCTACTTAGGGTGTTCACATTCTGAGACCTGCCTGGTCCTTATATAAGGCTGCTGTTAGAGAGGTCTGGAGAGGGGGCTTAGCCATTAAGAGAGCTAACTGTTCTTCCAGAGGGCTCAGGTTCAATTCCCAGCATCTACATGGCAGCTCTCAACTGCCTGTAACTAACACATGTGATGCACTGATACATTATTAATTAATTAATTTTAAAAGTCTGCTGTTAGATATAACCTACCATTATCCAGTGAGCCTAAAATCATGTTCAGTTGTCCAGTGCTTTCCTAAATTTCATGTTAGAAGTCTGTAAAGAGCCAGGCAGTGGTGGCGCGCACCTTTAATCCCAGTACTTGGGAGGCAGAGGCAAGCAGATTTCTGTTTGAGGCCAGCCTGGTCTACAAAGTGAGTTCCAGGACAGCCAGGGCTACAAAAAGAAACCCTGTCTCAAAAAGCCAAAATAGAAGGAGGAGGAGGAGGAGGAAGAGGAGGAGGAGGAGGAGGAGGAGGAGGAAGAGGAGGAGGAGGAGAAGAAGAAGAAGAAGAAGAAGAAGAAGAAGAAGAAGAAGAAGAAGAAGAAGAAGAAGAAGAAGAAGAAGAAGAAGAAGAAGAAGAAGAAGACTGTAAAGTAATTGTCATGCTAGCATTAGGACCTATCGAAAAGCCAGGCTGGACAATATAATCCCAGTGCTAAATCAAAAGACACAGGTGGATCCTTAGAGCTCAGCAGAGGATTCAGTCTCAAAGAAAAGAGGGAGCAGTAGAGGAAGATACCTAATATCTGTTCCTGTATTGCACACACACAAACACACTCTCTCTCTCTCTCTCTCTCTCTCTCTCTCTCTCTCTCTCTCTCTCAACCATGTATGTACACAAGTACACAAACAAAAAGTACCACACATATGTACATACATGCATGTACATGCGTACACACTCATACAAAAACTCATAACACTCTCACAACATTAATACACATTCGCACACAGACAGATGCTTACACACTCACTCTCACACACACCGACAATATGTGCATGCATGCAAATGCACATGAACACTCACACATACAGCACATGAGCATACAGTCACTCATACATACACACACACAAAAGTAGAGAAACAGTATTTCATCCATGAGTGAGGAAGCACTTACTGTAACATAACTCTGATAATCATACGTTTCTAGAAGGAAGCTGCTTCTCGTTCCATGCCGTGAGAGATTTCAGATTCCCCTTCTTGCCAGTTCTTTCCTTCTGTGTGTGATTGGTCGCTGAGTACAGTGAGCAGAAGAGGTGACCTGGGATCAGGTCATCATCATGTCTATGAGTTTGTCTTTTAATTTGGAGGAGAGGGGTGGAGTCTGCCAGAGCTGAAAAAAAGGCTGAGAGTAAGACCAGGCAGAGTGTCATCTCTGAGGAATCCTAAAGGCCTGAAGAGGATTTAGACAGGGGGCAAAACACAGAAAATGATTTTGAGAATGTCTTGAAATTTTTAGAGTACTCTTTGAAATAACTGGAGGAACCCCAGGGTGTTGTGTACACAGATCTGAGGTCACCTTTTCTGGAGGTGGCTTGCCTGAGCTCTTGGTTGGCAAGTGTGGAGTCGCTAGTCACCTTGACAGACGGAGTGGAGGAGAGGTTCTGCTGTTGGCAGCGTAGGAGCATCACGCCCTCTTCAAAACACACAAGTACTTTGTTCATATTTTCGCAGTCTCAAAGCAGTAACTATGCACTGAAAACTGACATTCCTAAAAGTGAGGGAAAGTTAGTGACACTTATTCAGTCTGAACACTGCTTCTTTAATTGTGTCTGGCTTATTTGAAGATATTGTATGTTCTTCTAAGGATACTTGGTGAGTTGTATCAGTTTTTCCTATAGGTAAAACAAAATGACCATCCTCCTCCATCCAAAGTTATAATCTTTGTGGAAATGTGTGTGAGATAGTGTGTGTGTGTGTTTGTGTGCATGAGTACATGCAAGTACGTGCACGAAAGTGCACACATATGAGTGTGAGTTTGTGCATGTGTGAGTGAATACAAGTGAGTGTGTATATGTGTATAAGTGAACAATGTAAGTGTGTGTTTGTGTATGTGTGAGTGCACACATATGAAGACAGGTTGTCAATGGGCAGATGACAGCCTCAAGTATCTTTCTAAAAGTGATATTTGTCCATTTTGCTCTGTTTTGTTTTTGTTGAGATAGTCAGTCTCTCACTGGCCTGGCACTTGCTAAGTAGACTGGCCTGACTGTTCAGTAAGGCCAGAGACCTCCTGTTCCTGTCCCCCAGTGCACAGCAGCACATCCAGCAGTTAGCTTCCTGCCTATGACAATATAGATATCAATAGAAGAACCTCCAGCTAGGACAGATGGTAAATGGTGGCCAACCCATAGCCTTCCCATTTGGGGGGCCTATCCCCACCTCTAGGCCACATGGCCGGCCTCTGCTCTGTTTCCTAGCCTAACTTTCCTTGGAGTATGTCTGAGTGACTTTCAATGACTCAAAATTGAGGAAAATGAGAGTTTGATTAAGTAAGAGATTTTGTCAAAGACAGGTGCAGAAATTAACAAGGGGCAAGTGACGACTGTGTGTGAGCTCAGAGTCCCTTGCCTCAGCTCTGAACCACTTGCCCTTGCTCAGACGACGGCATTGTTGACGACTGTGTAGTTTGGAATCACTGAAATCCACATCTCTGTCAAACAGTAGTGTCTGGGGAAATGGTGCAAACAGTACACTGCTTGTGTAAGTATGAGGAACGGAGTTCACTCCACAGAAGCCACAGTTGTCACCCCAGCAAAGTGGGGAAGGCAGAGAGAGGTAAATAGATGCCCTGTCTCTTAGGCCAGCCAGTCTAACCTACCTCGTGAGAATCTACCAGTGAGAGGAAAAACACAAGTAGATGGTCTGAGGAAAGACCAGATTGTCTTCTTCCACCCATACCCATACAATAGGCTCACAGTTAAGCAAGCCACTATAAATGTGCCTAAACACATGCATGCATATACTCACACACACCTAAACCTAATCTTATATTCAACATTCACCAGCAGCTGCAATTACCAACTCCTGGTCCCACACCCTGCAAATGTACCTAGACACATATACTCACACACACTAATGATGGCGACTACGATGATGATGATGATAACAATGGTTTTAATTTTTACTTTATTTTATGTATATAGGTGTTTTACTTGTGTATAATATGTGCACAGTGCCCATAGAGGCCAGAATAGACAGACAGTTAGATCCCTTGGAATTAGAGTTATAAATGATTGTGAGCTACCATGTTGTCACTAGGAATTGAACCCAGGTCCTCTAGAGAAGCAGCCAGTGCTCTTAACCATAGAACTATCTCTCTACCCACTTAAGATATTTTTTAAATTTGTTCTCAAATTATCCTTTAAGTAAATCTTCTCTTTTGTCTTTGATATTTCTATAGAAATGCTTTATATCAAAGCAGGTTAAAGTTCTGGCCTGTGAAGTTAGGTCATTTCCACCTCAAGACCTTTTTATATTTTAAAATTTCTCTATGGATCATAACTCAAATTTGGTAAGTTTGTCTTTACCTGGTAATATTATTCTTTTGTTCTTGTTTTGTTTTATTTTGTTTTGTTTTGAGACAGGGTTTCTCTGTATAGCCCTGGCTGTCCTGGAACTCACTTTGTAGACCAGGCTGGCCTCGAACTCAGAAATATGCCTGCTTCTGCCTCCCGAGTGCTGGGATTAAAGGCGTGTGCCACCATGCCCGGCTGGCAATATTATTCTTGCATAATTAATTATTCAAGTCAGAAATATTACCTTTATTCTTTTCTATTAATTATTAAGCACAGGCCTGATCCATGGACTTTTAATTGATAGTTTTAATTCATTAACACATACATTTTCAAAATGTAATTTTATAAGAGCCACAGGCTATCCATCATCTATCACATTTATGATGTGTATGTGTGTGTGTGTGTGTGTGTGTGTGTGTGTGTGTGTGTGTGTTGGTATGTTGTTGTCTCATAAAATTAGAAGGATGTGTTTTGCTAGGATAAAGAGGTGTGCACAGATTAGACACATCTTGTCTAAGATAGAAACTTTTCTGCCCCTCCCTCCTCCTGGAAGTAGGCTAGGGTAGTTTCCATGAACTCGGGCACCAAAGCAGTCTGGAGACCTGGACTAATCACTACAATAGACAAATCATTGAACAGATCAATACAAAGGGAAAAACCTTAACACAACTGACAAAGACTGTGGAATAAGATCACTGTGTGTGATGCAGGATGCTTAGCCATGGAAGCATTTTGGTGGCTATGAATAGGAGCACAGCTCACTGCATCAGCATGCTGTGGGCAGGGTTCCCTATGACAATGTGACCTATTCCCAGGGAGCTATGAATAAAGTATCAAGTGATGGTCTGCCACAGGATAAGAAGTTCAATGGTGCCATTCTGTTTATTCTGTGTATTACTGAGGAACCACTGTCCATTGACAGTAGTGAATTGTAAGACAGCAGCATGAGGCCAGGACCAGAAAGATGTCTCCAGCACTAAACTCCTACCAGGAGGAAACAGGAGTCCCCAGTCCCTAGGGAGAAGGTGGCACACTTGTGGGCCCAACTGGTAGGAGATAGACCATGAGATGCCTGAGGCTGGGCAGAGAGGGGAGAGACTATGACCTTACAAGTCCATGGATGTTGAAATTCAATAGGTTTCATGTGTGTTTTTGTTGTCTTGGCCTCTCTAGTTTTGAATATATTTGTAATTTTCTCTTGTTTGTTTTTAAGAAACGTTGTTCTATAGCAGAGACCTACCCATACTCGTGTGTATACTTTTATACCTTTATCTGTTCTCCTGATAATCAGATCCTTAAGGGGAACTCCAGGACATTTGCCCCATGTGATTATCCCAATAGGCTCCAGTAATACAGGGGCTCTGCTGCTCCCCGTAAGACTATCTCCCTAGAATTTTCCATTGCTCCATTGTTTTCTGAATCACTAGGACATTTTTGATATGAACATGAGATTGGGGACAGGTGTATGGCTCAGTGGTTGAACCAATTCCTCAGTGGAGTGGGGGTGAGGGGCTGATAGTGAAGAAAGTGAGAAGAACTGGGAGGATAAATCAAGAAGAGGGTTAGACTACAGCACTGTGGGTGGCACAGCAGGCTTGCCTCACACCTCCCATCTACTTCTGGTCTAAGTTTTGCATGAAGTTCCCTTCAGTTGGGATGGTCATCATTTTAGTATGGAATCTTTACCTTGCACAGAGAGTGAGAGATGGGCCTGGGAGTAGCTGTCACAGAAACCTTGTCCTGTGACAGTGACAGGAGGTTGGCAATGAGCCTGTGCTTGTCTATTGCCATATAAGTCATATCTGGACTTCTGTACGTGCAACTCTGAGGACCAAATGAATAGGACATACAGAGCACAAAGACACTTGTGCTGGCAAGTTTCTGTCATCCTGACACAGGCTAGAATTATCTGAATGGAGGGAACCTCAATTGAGAAAATGCCTCCATAACACTCTGCCATAGGGCGTTTTCTTAGTTAGCGACTGATGACTGATGGGGAGGGCCCCGCCCCTGCCCCTGCCCCTGCCCCGCCCCTGCCCCGCCCATTGTAGGTGATGTCATTTCTGGGCTAGTGGTCCTAGGTTCTATAAGAAAGCAGGCTGAGCAAGTCATGATGACCAAGCCAGTAAGCAGCACCTCTTCATGGCTTCTGCATCACCTGCTGCCTCCAGGTTCTTGCCCTGATTGACTTCCTGTCCTGGCTTCCTTCAGTGATGGACTACAATGTAGAAGTGTAAACTGAGTAAACTCTTTTCTTCCCAATTTGCCTTTGGCCATGGTGTTTTGTCAGAGCAACAGAAACCCTAACTGAAACAACACTAGAAACTAAACCAACTAAGAAAAAGATTAGTTTAGTATTGGAAAGAATACTTTCATAATTGAGTAAACTGTCAAGTCCTTTGGGACCTTCATGTATGTTCATACATGTGATGTGTTCTGTTCTTTCTCTAGGGGGCTGTCTTTTCCTTATTTATATGAAATCACTGCATTATCAATATCCTTATCAGTATTTCTTTGGGTGTATATAAAGGTGTGTGGAAGTAAGAGGGCACATCAACTGTTGATTCTCAGACATGCACTAGCATCACTATTTATTTATTTATTTATTTATTTATTTATTTATTTATTTATTTATAATTTGAGACTCCATCTTTTTTTTTCTGGCCTGGGACTTGCCAAATAGTTCAGACAGGCTGGCCAGAGCCATGACGATCCAGCATGTGGAATTATGCTCATGTACTACCATGCCCAGCTTTTTATCTGGGCTCTATAGATTAAAACCATGTCTTGAAGCTTGCAAGGAAAGTGCTTACTGACTGAGCCACCTCCCCAGCCCCAACACCGTTGGCTTCCTATCACTGATAGCATCAGGGAGGAACTATTTCCAGAAGCTACATGGCCTTCTCCAATGAAGATAGGCTTCCAGGATCCGTATCCTGCTCCAAGCAAGGCCCAGTTCCCCCAGCACTGACTTTAGATTTGCATGTGGGCTCAAAACAGTTTCCCAGCCTGTGACGAAGCCTCCTTAATCCTGTGAGACAGTAGCAGGTTTAATCATATTAAGATCATGATGAAGATCACAAAACATTTTTCTGTCTTCACATGATTATGAAAGCCCTGGTCTGCTCTCAATGGGCTTGCATTAATGCAAGAAGGTACATCCATATAACACACAAATTAGTATCTGTATATTTTACAGTAGCTAAAGTATTTTAATAAGTTCATTAAAGAAACTTGCAGAAACCCTGAATTTATTTTTCAATTACATTTTGGCTTATTTATGCAAAGTCAAAGCCATCCACGAGTTTGGAAAGAGTTGTTGGAGTTGGGTCTCTATGGATGCTTTCTGAGGGAGCTCCCAGGTGGCCCGGTTAGAAGCTGGACCTGTTGGAGGTGCAGGCCTCAAGGGTATGAGTCAGGATCTCATTCCATGCTGAGTCTCACAACCCTCCTCAGCCTCTGCTCCTGGAAATGCAAACCTCAGTAGCAGCATAGAAAACGCACAGAAGCCTTGAAGCTGAAGCAATGAGATCAGTGTGGAAACTGGATAGGTTAGCACTGTGCCTTCGCGGTCACTGTTGGTAGACCAGTTGGCCTGCTCTTTTGTTATCTTTCACTGCATGTTCAGTTTAAGTAACACATCCTCCCTCTGCCATGTGTTTCTATCATATTGCTTCTCTCTCTCTCTCTCTCTCTCTCTCTCTCTCTCTCTCTCTCTCTGTGTGTGTGTGTTTTCCTGTGTTCAATAGTATTCTTGACTTTTTTGTAGTTAAAGTATGTATTCTTAAACAATTTATGGGATTCTTTTATTTCTTAAACATTCCTCCCGTACTCCTCTTCTCTGTGTTCCTAAAAGAATCCCACCAAAATTTACTTTGTGTTTGTATGTGTGTGTGTGTCCATACCCAGAAGCCAGATAGAATGTCGGATAGCTCAGACAGGCTTTGCAGGAGCAGCTAACAGGTTCTGTGGGTGCTGGTGTTGAAGCGCTGCCCTCCATGGTTGCACAGCAAACCCTCCAACCTCACATCTCACGTGTTGACAGTGTACTTTCCCCTTTCCTGAGGATTTTGTTGACATTAGGAGAAAAAAAAAACCAAAACAACAAATGAGCAAACAGAACGTCACTGTCGAGCACTGAGGAACTGAATCTTGACGTTTGTCCAAGGCGCCTAATTCTTAAACTCCCTGAAATTCAAACTTCTGAGTCTCTAGAGCTGAACAGAAATCTGAGCAGGTGGTGCCTCTGAAATGCCATGCAGGAGCACAGTTTCACCCCAACCCCTTTTTGGGGTGTGCTGCGTGTTTACTCAACATGTGTGCATTTTCTACTTCCCCATCTGGCACAGGCTCTGGGACCAGCCTTGCTGGCTGGTCTGTGTCAAGAGGACTTTAGCCTTTTCATTATAAACAGGAAAGGAATAAAAATCCTATAAAAGCCTCCCTATCTACACCCTCACTTTTGTCCTGTTGTCTTGGAGCAAGTTTTTTTTTATGCCATTTACCTCAGAATTTGCATTGCTTATTGATTGGCAATTTGAAAATTGTGTATTGTGCTCTTTTGTTTCTGTGTCCAAGAGCTAAAACAAAAGCGACCAGAGCCTGCGAGGTGCACATTTGCATGCGGCAAGCGTAAAAAGTAATTGCTAATGCATATTTATGTGGCACAAATTTTCCATTTGTTTATGCATAAAATTATCAATAGTGCAGGGCGGCCCAGCCGTAGAAAATGGTGACCTTTTTAGCTTAATAAATAGAAATCAGCTGTTATTGTGAAGAGATCAGCCATTTATTCTGTGTTGAGGGACATTGCCGGGAAAATGCAGATCGGGGCTGGCAATATCATTAAATGGCAGGCCAGTGACCCTTTCCGTACAGTCTATTATACTTTATCTAATAGGGAATAAATGACTCTGCTTGGCAAATGGAATAAAGAACAACAGTAAGGTTTTTTTTTTAATTTTTAAAAATCACTATATGGATTTTAAACCAGTAAAATCAAACAGCAAATCTCACACTGACCTGTTGCTAGAATTCGCTCGGAAACATCTATTTTAAAGTTCCTTTTCTTATTTATTAGTCTCTGCCTATTTATCTTTGTACCTTGCACAATGGAAAAGTCAGTCAGGTTACATTGTTCTCAGAGAAAAGATCTTTCAGCTTGCAGTCAGCTTCCCACCTCCTCCCTCCCACCTTGCCCCCCCTCCACCCCCAGCTAACTCCCACTTGCAACTGTGCTTGCCTTGAATTTAACAAGGTTGCTTTCTATTTGGAATTGTTACAACACTTAAGATGGAAAAAAGTATTGACAGGTTAAAGTTATAGGGTAAGTTGGAGTGTTTTTAAAACAAGTATTTTACCTTCCTCGTGATAAAAATAGTTTTTAAAAGTTAAGTAAGCAGCGCCTTTAGTTTGGGCACTATCTGGACACATAGACTGTGCTCAACTGTTTATTCAATATGTAAAAAAATACAACCAAAATTGCCCTCTCTTTTGTGTTCTCTGTTTAATTTTTATATTTGATAGATGAAATGTCTTTTAGGCCCCCAGAGCCCCTGGGCCTCTGCTGGATCTCCTACTGTGTTCTTTTGTGTATCAGTGAACCTTTATACCTCTTGACTTCCCTCCTTACCCACAGTTCTTAAAATCATTATAGAATTGACTATTAATTGAATTTGTATTTTTTTAATTCTCCTCATGCTATAGTTAGAGCATTCTGGACTTCAGGAAGTGCATGTTCTGGGTGGGATGATGACCTGGAGACCCTCCAATCTTGCTCAGGGAATGAGTAACCTCTGAGCATAGCTCCAGAGTGGGCTCCTAACACCAGCCTGCTGGCTCAGGCCCAGGGTCTCCACAGGAATGGCTTTGCAGCCCTGGTCTTTTCCTGGTTTGGGCTTCAGAGGACAGCGTGCTCTGTAGTTCATTCCTAGTGTGACCCAGTGTGCTCTGTAACCTGTCCATAGCATGATGGAGTAAGCTTTTACTGTCAGAAATGGGTCTGTCTTTCCTTTTGAAGGCAGAGGGTATAAATAGGATTGTACCATGGCACATTAGTTCATAAAATGAATATATTTTTATGTCATTTATAAGGAATCGACTTTAGGTCCATTAGGTTCCCTGTCCCTAGTGGGAAGAAAAACAGTGATTTAATGGACAGCTTGGAATTCCAGAAGAGCAGCAGTATTAACCTCCTATTTCTTTTCTTTTCTTTCTTTCTTTCTTTTTTGTTTTTGTTTTTTGTTGGTTTTGTTTGTTTGTTTGTTTTGTTTTTCGAAACAGGGTTTCTCTGTACAGTCCTGGCTATCCTGGAACTCACTTTGTAGACCAGGCTGGCCTCGAACTCAGAAATTCGCCTGCCTCTGTCTCCAGAGTGCTGGGATTAAAGGCGTGTGTCACCACGCCTGGCTGAACCTCCCATTTCTTGACTCCCTGCCCTACTACCTATGGACTTCTTGGAGCTGGGTGAAAGGCTCAGTGAACCAAAGTATTTTCCTTTCCAGTCAATGCAAAGAAAACTGTTTTATACAATGTCCTCTTCTGAGAAGGTGGTGACTGAAATCTCATTTCTCCTGCTATGTAATTTAATTTAGGTTTGTAGCACTTATGATAATCCTAGTCACTTTGCCACAACAAATACTTCTGCAAATATAATGGATTTTCTTCTAAATTGTGGCAGTGACATGGCCATTTTTACACATTAAAAAAACCCAAGTCATAATAGACACAGGAAAAAATTAATAATTTCTTCTCTCTGTCTAATCTCTTGGCATCCTGACGTCTTACATAATATACTAAGTGAATCTGACTCCTTTTAAAACTTACCCTGATATAAAGATGCTAACATTAGTAAACATTTCCAAAAAATACATAACTTAATTTATTCTCAAGTCCTGTAACAAGAAATATAAAAATAGCAGCTCCCTCTTGTGGGAGAAATTACTGTACCCTGAGAATGTCACATAAAGACACGCTGAGGCAAATTTTGCTTCATTTTGGGGTAAATTGAACTCTGCTCATCTGTTATCTTCAGCTGATGTTACATTTCATTGAACTGAGCAAAAGTGCGTGGTGGGGGGGCAGCTTGGAGCCACATTCTTATCAACAAATTGTATTTTAATTGGCTGACTTCAGATTGGCAGTCTGTGCTTTGGCTTACTGCTGTCATTTCTACATCCAGCATTCGCAGGGATGGCATGTGTCATTTTGTAGAACTTTGTACTAGAGAAAGCTATCATTCAACAGAGCAATATGGCTTCTTCGTGTTGTCTTGGTGGCCTCTGGGCACCTGTTTTCTTACTCTCTGGAAGAGATGGCACACTACACCAATGCTATTGATCTGCCATGAACACCAGCAACCAGCAGCCAGAACAGCAGTCTGACAATAGAAAGCGTCAGCCTGGGTCCACCATGCCAGGGGGCCCTGGTTTTGTACGTTGGGTTCTTAGGAATCTCAATGGCTGGGCAGTGGCCTTTTCTTTTTGAAACCTGGGGAAATGAGCAACAAAGTCATTTCTAGGACATCAAGATGGTGTAAAAGGGGCTGGAGAGACAGATCAGTGGTCAAGTGCTTGCCTCTTCAGAGTAATGGCTTGAGGCAGATCCCCAGAACCATATGTAAGATGAGTTGTGGTGGCATACACTTGTAGTCCTAGGGCTTGAGGGGAGACACCCAGACCTAGGACCCATGGCTTATCTGTCTAGCCTAATGGATGAGGCCCAGGTCAGTGAGATGCTCTCCCTCAGTGGAGGGAAGCTGTTCCTGAGGATGGTAGCTGAGGTTGATCCCCAATTTTCACATGTGCATCTATGTGCACATCCATCTAAATACACACACACACACACACACACACACACACACACACACACACACACTCAAACTCACATAAAAGAGAGATAGAGGGAGAGAGACAGAGACAGAGACAGAGACAGAGGGATTGAGATGGCCTATAAGAGTATGAATCTCTGGGGATGCTGAACATTATTAAAGATAGTGGTAAGGCAGCTGTGGTGTACACAGCAAGGTGTGTGAATGTGTGCGAGTATGTGTGAGTGTGTAAGAATGTGAGTCAATGTATATAAATTTGTGTGAATGTGCGTGAATGTGCCTGAGTGTGCACGAGTGTGTGTGAATGTCTGTGAGTATGAATGTGTGTAAATGTCCGTGAGTGTGTCAATGTGAGTGAATGTGTATGATTGTGTGTGAATTCTCTCTATATTCACCATCACTCTTTAGCATTTGAATAGATTCATGGAAGGGACTCTAGGAGATACATGAAGACTTCCTTTAAATCATTTCTGGAGCAAGAGTCTGACATGGTCTAGCCTGCGCTAAAGCACGCCTCTGCTGTTTCCGTGACGTTAGACATGAACGACTGAGGAGAAAAGCAGAGATGTCCCTACATGTTCGTAGACCTTTTCTCTTGATTCTGGGGGCTTTAAAATGGCAAGATAATGCCTCTTCTTGCATAAGCAATAATTTTATTATGTTTGTATATCTAAATTTACATATGCATAAATTTACATGTATAAATATAAATTATTTTTTGCAAAACTATAGACGACTCCGACTTCCAAGAGTCATCCATTCATCTCTTTACTGAAAGGCACAGTGCAGTGTTAATGGTCGACTTTTATCTGCCCGGCATCCCGCTAACCGTTCACATCACCCTGTCTACAGGATCCTGAAGCTGTACTCCAGACCTTTGGAAAAATCAGTTGCTTCATTTGTTACATCACGAAAATAGAAGTTGACATGGCATCTTCCATCTTTAGTTTAGAAGTAATAATATATGGAGTTTGTGCATGTAAGACTTATGGTGCACTGTCTTTTATATCTAGGTAATGACTAACGCTTTGTTTTGAACATGAATGTCAGGAAGGTAGTATTTCTCCACTAAAATGCAATTAAGAGAATCAACACCTTTCTCTTGCTTAATGAGATCCATTTTTGGGGTTCAGAGAGCTTTTATTTTCCATTGACAAACAGTTTTGTAAAATATTTGTTGCTACTTTTTTGTTGTTGTTGCCAAAGAAACATTTCAGGTCACAATGGGTCTGTCACACACTTTAGAAAAATTTCCATAGACTGTTAAATATTCCAGGGTATGTTTCTGTAAACACACACAACAAAAAAAGCAATTTTGCTAAGGCCAAATAAATATTTTCCAATTTTCTGGCAGAAACAGTTTGTGGGCATCTGGGCATGCATTTATGAAATGTTTGTTTGTGTTTTTGAAAAATCCAGAATGTTCTTTGGGTCAGGAATGAAAGTTTGACCATAAGCCTAGAGTTGAAAGGCTGTTTATGACCCTTTTGCCAAATAGCCATCTTGTAGGTAACAGCAGGGACAGGGATATTTGAAGGCAAGGACCACTGTGAGGGATGATGGCCCTAGTAAGATAAAACCATATTCATGCCTAGAGGAAATATCCAAGAAGAAAAGCATGTTCCTTCCCAGAATGACTTCATCTGGAAGTTTCCACACACTCTGCTCTTCACTTTTATTGACTAGGATACCATCACATGACCAAACCAAGCTGCAGAGGAAGAGGGAAGGGGTTCTTGCTGAGGAAGATGGATCTAGGAGAGTTCTCATGGGCCTAACTACGAGAATAGATCCCAGGGCCTACCTGTCATGATCTTAGATTTCACGTTTAAGAATCTGGAACTTAAGGAAATCATATAAAAAGCAGATGACATTTATATAAATATCTTTGTTTTCATAGGTTGGTGATGGGAAGAATTTGGAATTAACTGAACTCTTCAAGAATAGATCAATGGTTAGATAAATTTTTGAGTGTATTTTTATGATAAGAAATTAAATAACAGATAAAGAAGTTATCAGTAATGTTTTCAATCACATGAAAATATTCATAATATTATGTTTACTGAGACAAGTCTGAGTCACACTGTGAGTGCCTTGTATGCACTAACTCTCACAGACACACACGTGCATGCTCTTCAAGCATTAAAAATTAATATAACCTAGCTGAAAGTAAATATATCAGTTATAATTGGCTATGTCTCATTAATCTTCAGTTTTAGTTCCAATCATCATAATTTATAACATCACACTTGTTTTTAGTTATTATTATATGTGTATATTGTGCTTGTATGTGGATATGTTTATGTTCTTAGTTATTCATTCTGTGTATGTAGTATATTGTATGTACATACGTTTATGTGTGTGCTATTCCCATAGAGGCCAGCAGAGGGCACCAATTTCCCCCAGCAAGAGTTCCTGGTGGTTGTGGGCCACCTGATCTGGGTGCTGGAAAATAAATTTAGATCCTTTGCAAGAGCAGCAAATGCCTTTAACCACAGAGCTATCTCTCCAGCCCCTTATAAACATTTTTAATATGTGTGATTTAATTTTGAGTTTGAAAATTTTAAAAGTTAGTCAGCTCCCAATGTTTTCCTGTGTTTGTTTCTATCTGCTTGTTAAAGCACTCATGTATCCTCGTTTCTTCAGCCGCTTCTTACAAGCACAGCACAGTTAGGGTAATTTTTCCTTCTCAGTAGAATCCATATGTCCACTTAGAAATCTTAGACTCTTTTTTTTTTTTTTTTTTTCTTTTCGAGACAGGGTTTCTCTGTGTAATCCTGGCTATCCTGGAACTCACTTTGTAGACCAGAAATCTTAGACTCGTGGCACCCTGGCAGCCCCTTCAGGGCAGTTTGAGCTGCTGTGCATTAGACAGGCACCCACAGGCTCCTGGTGTCTATGTCTATGACAAAGATAAAAAGCAGAGCTTTGAAGAGACACTTTGCCATGTCTACATGAAACTGACGCTCATCTGGACGTCATAGATGCTGCACGCGCAGCCACACCCGCATACACACAGGCACACAGTTTAAAAACTTAAATGTATCCATAAAAGTTTGTGAACTGTGATAAATACTGAAACTTCCTAAGATTAATGATTCTCAGACATGTTTTCCTACATATATGTGAAAGAGGTAATGTACTAGTTTGTGGTGAGGAGTGCTTTTCTGAAGTAAATATTCTTTTTTTAAATTAATTTTTAAAAATTAATCATTCCATTCGTTTACACCTCAAATGATATCTCCCTTCCTGGTTACCTCTATACCACAACCCCATCCTATCCACCCTCTTCCCCCTCCCCTTTGCCTCTATGAGGGTGCTCCCCGACCCACCCACCGATTGCTGGCTCACTGCTCCAGCATTCCCCTAAGCTGGGCCATCAAACCTCCAGAGGACCAAGGGCTTCCCGTCCCAGTGACGTCAGACAAGGCCATCCTCTGCTACATATGTAACTGGAGCCATGGATCCCTCCCTGTACACTCCTTGGTTACTGGTCTAGTCCCTGGAAGCACTGGGTGGTCCAGCCAGTCGACATTGTTCTTCCTATGGGGTTGCTATCCCCTGTGCTCCCTCCTTCCTTCTGCCAGCTCCCCCACTGGGGTCTCCCAGCTCAGTCTGATGGTTGGAACTAACCATCCACACCTGCATTGGTCAGGTGCTGGCAGAACTTCCCAGGGAGCAGCCACACCAGGTTCCTGTCAGCTAGTGCCTCTTGGCAACAGCACCAATGTCTGGGTTTATTCTTTAAGCACTGTGTTACCTTAGGAACTGCAATGAGGAATTGTGGGAAATTCTTCCTAGTGGGTTCTACTTGTTAGGCAGAATTGACTGTAAGTTTCCATGCGAGAGATACCGGCCACAGTGTTGGGTTCATTACTCATCACCTGTGTCTCAGGCTCCTCGGGTGAAAAGTGTAAATAACTGTGAAGAAGAGAACGCCCTGAAATGCCAGGATGCTCAGTCCACCAGGCACAATAGACTTTAAAACCCCCAGCGTGACTGGAGATGGAGCCGCTCTGAGAATGATTCAGGCTTCCTTTCGGTAGGAAGAGAGGACCTTATTAAATCTAAATGTCCCTAATACCATGACCTCAGGATAAATTAAGGAAAAATTGACAGAACAATGGAGTGAATAGACAAACGGACCAGAGCGATGGGTCTAACTCACTTCCCTTAGCAGTTAATAGAATAAAAGGGATGGGAAAAGACAGAGAGGTTCACAATGGGGAGGCAAGGTCAAGGAGCCTGACCTTGTGAGCCTGGTAGAGCCCTGCACATAACTGAAACTGATATGATTCTTATGTACACATGGGACAGTTACTTAAACCAGACCAGACTGTAAGTGAATAAATGAGTTTTAATAGAGAGGCTCTCAGTCATTTTCAAGGATTTGAAACACTGTGAGAATAAAATCATGACTCAAACAGTTAACACAAGAGGATCAAGAAATAACGCTGTACAATTAAAAATAAGTCAAAGTAGCAATGATAAAACTTTAACATTAGGTATGACTATACGCAGTTATAGGACACGTATAAAAAGTGCCTATTAGCAGGTTTATTGACCTAAATAAATATATTGTAAAAGAAAAGAAAGTAAGAATTAATAAATCTACAATTAATCTCAAGAAGCTGTATCCCAGCAGAGAGAACAAACATGTTAGTAAAAATGTTCGTTCTCCTGATATGATTGTTATATGTTGAATGCATTCAAGGGTTATTGTACCTTGCCCTTCAAATACGTAGAAGTATTAAATGTCAACTATTTTTTTAAAAGGTCAGGATCCACATGTATTAGTATACTCTGCAACCATAGGACATAGGAGGTGGATGCTGGAGCATCAGAAGTTCAAGGTCAGCCCCAGATATACAGTAGGTCTAAGGCCATCACAGGCTACAAGGGAACCAGTCTCCAACCAAACAACAAAACAACGACCAAAGTTAAAATAGTAAAGCGGAAAACATTTAAGTATGAACAAAATGATTGAAGTAAGAAATGGGGACCGGAGAGACAGCTCACTGGTTAAGAGGACTTCTGCTCTTGCAGCGGACCCAGGCCTGATTCCCCTGACCTCCAGAACTCACACTAGAGAGTGCCAACTGGTTATCACATAAGAGGGGAGATCAGATTTGCTGAGAATGGTAAATATTTTCCCTCAACCTCTGAGACTGTGCAAGCAAGCCCACAGCCCATCAGAGATCAGCATCAGGACCGAGGGTGTGGGATTCACAGCAGATAGGAAGAAGAGGTGGGAGGACGAAAACATCCCAGAAAGGTACAAGGCAGCGAAGTGACCTAGAAAGAAACTGCCAAGGAATTCCATGACCGGAGGGAGAATCAGCCGCAGATCAGGATCAGGAACTGACCTGCAGAATAAATTTTGAATCCAAATAACTCCCTAGGCAGACACAAGAAGAAAGTGGATCTAATCCTAAGTAGATTCACAAAGAAGATGAGGGGGCCACCTCTGCCTCTGATGAGAGAATCATGGAATCGAGACATCAAAATTAATAAGAACAGTATGAGAAAGGACACTTACAGGACCACTGTTCTCAGGATGACAAGTGGGAAAATCCTCAGAACGCAGGCAGCAGAGTGAGCGGAGCAGCACGCAGAAAGAATGATTTGTTGTGATCTAGTCACGCTGTTTCAGAAATCCAAGCCTTGCCTGCTAGTGGGAAGTGTGACGCAGAAGATAACCATTTCAAGAAACTAAGCATAAATTCTTAGTAAAATGTTGCTTCTATGGCTTCTATCTTTAAAACTGTTCGTAGATTGGGGGAAGGGGACTTCTCATCATGATATGAGATAAGATCTCTAACAGACACAAATTGTTGAGCCACCTATTGTCAGCTTTCCTTTAGTGATCAAAAACATGGAGTGACTACCTTGCAATCACCTTGCTATTCACTGTTATTATTTTTTTTCTAGGAATTATAGCCAATAAAGTAAAACATGACAAACATCTTAGGATTGCCACTGCTGGCAAATGATGTGTTAATTAAAAAGTTAGCCCAGGCTAATGCATATAGTCACAGAATTAACTGTATGTTTGTATGTCGGTAACAATTGTTATGTTTCTAGTAATAGGAGATATATAGTATAATCTTTTCCCTGTTTAAGGTTTTGTTTTATTGGGACCACACAAAGTTCAGAAGAGGACACTGGATCTCTTGGATATGGAGTTCCAGCCCTTTGCAGGGTGCTCAGGCTGTCACATGGGTCTGGGATCTGAACTCTAGTCATCATGTTAAGCACTCTTAACCACTTCCAGCCTGTTGGTATAATGTTTTCCAAAGCCAATGTGAGTGTTGAGATAGACTACATTTATAGATTGAAAGAGCCAGTCATGTAGAAATAAACGTTTATGATAAGTTAAGATTCCAAAGCTATGAAAGACATGTTAACTGTGAAAATTTAGTATGCATTTTGGAAACCAAAAGTGGCTTCTGCCTTCTTCTACCATGCAGAAAAAAGTCAGTACTATTGCCCGAGTCCTTGATCTCAGAAACCAGAGAGGCTGAGTTAAGAGAATCTCTTGAGCCAAGAGTTCTAGGCAGCCTGGGCGATTCAGTGATAACCTATCTCTTTAAGATGTCATTTTTAGTTGTTCAGAGCCTGAGTATAAGAGGCAAGACACTAAGTCTGCTATCCAAGACTGTAAGAGAATAATCTGGGGTAGATCCTGGTGCAGAGAAGAATTCACAAAGCCAAAGAGGCAACACACAGCCTGCTTTACTTTTCATTTGTCAGAAATGTCTTGAGAAGAATCAAAGAAAAGAGCAAGGGGTGGCAGGCTTAACTTACAAATCAGTTACCAACCATGACTCAAGGATCCACATTTGATACAACCCAGCATGCAGCAGGCATGGAAAGAAAACCAACGCCACTTTAGCTAAATTTCCAACTATGGAAAAGTGTTTTGGGGCAAGGGGGTGGCTTCATTGGTAAAGTACTTGCCTTGCAAGTGTTAGGTCTGGAGGTCAGATCTCCATAAACCATATAAATCTAGGCAGTCATGGTGGCCACTTGTAACTTCAGAGGCAGAGATGGGGTACCCTTCATCAATAAACACAAATGGGGAGTCATTGAGGAGATTACCCAATATCTTCTCTTAGTGTCTATAGGGCTATGTACTCATGTGTACTCCTATCAAATCTGACACATGAATGCCAACACACATGTACAGGTGAATAAACACCACACACACACACACACACACACACACACACGCACATAATAAATAATAATAATAGTAGTAGTAATAATAGCAATAAAGGATATTACACAGGAGAATGCTTCTACTTCCTAAATAATTGCCAGCACTTGCCACTAAATAGATGGACAATCACAGATTTCATAGAACAAAATTTGAATGGGGTAAAAGTAAAAATATCAGTATAATTAATATTAGCTAAGGGAAAAATGCAAGATTCATGAGAGTATATACAAGATGATCTTAGAGCAACCAAAGTACACTGTTCAAGAAAGCATTGTAGATTGTGAAACTATAAAGAAAAGCTGGAGAAAACTCTGTGAATTGAGATGGGCGTGGCCTTGAAGATCAACCAATGGCTGTGGTTGAGGTGGGAGTGGCCTTGAAGATCAACCAATGGCTGTGGTCAAAGTGGGAGTGAGATGGTGGGGTAGAGGAAAAGCTGGTTCAGGTATATTTCTCACCAAGGTAGGCCCTGGTAGGGTTAGCTTGAGGTTCACTATAAGAACGTTAACGAACTTCAAAATCACTGCGCAAATGCTTTTAACTTTATTTCCCTAGTGGTAACACATATTTTAGGTAAGAGATGTGTGTTGTAAGTATTGAAAATTAAGCTAATCTGCATTTCAAAATTAGTTTAATAGTTCCAGATACTTGTAAAATTTTGCACACTGAAAGTGAAACATGGTAAAATAAACTAAGCATTCTTCCCAGTAGGCTTTTGTCAAAGGAATGTGATAAAGGCTGTGGGATGCTGCCACAAGATTGACTGGGAGCGAAAGAATCTGAGACATAGAAAATGATGGATATTTTATTTATGCGTGTTTAAAATGCTCCATGTTAAAACACCCTTTTCAACAAATTAACAGCAGTCAGAAAAAGCTTGAGTTGAACAACAGCATGCAGACACGGGCCACTGCAAATAACAAGAAAATGCAGTTTCCCAGAGGTGCTTTAAACCCAGTGTTTGTGGAGCAGGACTGGGAAGGCGGGCGGCCACACCACTGGCCAGGCCTGGTTTCTCATCTCCTCTTGAGTTCAAATTCTTTCAACAGTCATGACATTTATAGTTATTTGCTTTAACCACCACAGCCAGTTAATGGTTTGTGGTTCTTTGGGGTTACTGGTGTTTTTGATCTCTTTTTCTTCTACCTGCAAATAAGCGACCCCTTTGTTTTAACCACATACCACCCTGCCACAGCCTCGCCCCTCTACCAACCATGGCTCCCTGCCCACGCCCACCCTTTGGTTACCCTAATGCAGAAACGAGCTTTATGTCTTGAAAAGGAAAATCCCAATGTACTGCAAATTGTCAAGTGAGTTCTAGGTAATTAAAGATTGTCCTGCAATATACAGTTTTTTTTATAGGCATTTTATCCCTTCAGGCTTCAATGGCCTCTGAGCATGAGCTATTTTGTTGACAAATCCACCCTCTAAATTGTGCAACATTAATGAGACCTCTGAGCTGTACACTTTTACATTTTAATGTGGGTGGTGCTTTAAAAAAAAAAAACCTCACCAAAACAAAATACTGAATATGATTGATGTCGATTTTAAAAGGTCTTCCACCTGTAGTGTAACATGTGCATTACTCTGAAAACATAATAATTAACGGGATTGAAAGACCACAGCTTTATCCAATGACCTTCTGAAATGCAAACCTCAGTCATCATCTGAAAACGGAGACCCTCACACTCCCCGCCAGTCATTCACATGCGGGCTCCTGATCCAGCACACCTGTGCAAGTGCCCGTCTCGCCACACAGTTCCTTCTAGAATCGTCTGGAGTTATGCAGTCTGCAGAGGCAATTCTAGGTACCTGCATTTTTTGCTTCTTAAGTATTAATTTGTGTGATATTTTCTGTATGGCATAACATTTCTGGTTTTCTTTAAAGCTTATATTACTCTTTCTTTCAGAATCTTTAAAGGTTTGCTCTGTGTGTGTGTGTGTGTGTGTGTGTGTGTATGTGTGTATTATGCACCATGTAGGTGCAGTGCCATAGGAGACCAGAAGAGGGCGTCAGACCCTCTGGAACTGGGATTGCATATGGCAGCTCTATTGTTAGGCACCAGTGGGAACCGGGATCTGGTTTGGGTCCTCTGGAAGAGCAGCCAGTGTTTGTAACTGCTTTCAGGATCTTTTATAAGGATCATCTTTTCTTGTGATGGAAATTTCCTTTTGATATACCTCCAGCTTAGTCTTACTAACTCAACAGAACATCTTCAATAAAAATACCATGGGGAAAATTCCAAGAGAATGTTCAAACCAAATGGACTCCACCCTTTATGGTGTTTTTGGCTCATCAGGAAATTATAGACGCGTCTGACAATGCTGGCAGGTCTCCATGCTTCACATAAGCATAGTATTCTTCTAGGACTAATGTGAGATTATTAGCCTTTTCTTCTGACTGTTTTAAGTACATGTGCATGTAATTCACCTGGGGAACTTTACTAGTGCATTTGAATTTCGGAACCCAGAGCGAAACGCATTAACAGCACCCGTGGAAAACGAAAGCCTATGCTCAGGTCTTTGACTAAGGCTTTCCATTTCCTCATCCACTGAAAATAATGTTGACTTAGAAGTAATAGAAGAGTTAGTTTGATACTTTTAAAATGTCGGTGACAGAGTGAGTCAGCAGTTTAATCAGAGCTGCTCAGGACTGGCAGCGTTTGTCAGCAATTATTTATAATTAAGAGCCTCTTTGCACCAAAGGAAATAACATATGAACCACCGAGCAGAGTCCTTAGAGACTCATGTGAATGGGCCAGGCTTGGTGTCCTATCTTTCTTCAGGACGGAAAGTGACAGAGAAATGATCCTAAGAATGACAACTGAAGGGACAGCCCCAAGCTAACCCACCTCCACGTTTAAAATCATTCTTTTTCATCTCACACTGGATTTTTTTGAATGAATGTGTATCTTTCACACACACACACACACACACACACACACACACACACACACACACACACAAACAAAACCAAAAAAACAAAACACTGTACATTCTTTTTAAAATTTTATGCATCAGTGTAGTGGTCTCCGTGTAGTGTTTTGTATTCTTTTTTTTTTCTCTGTATAGCCCTGGCTGTCCTGGAACTCACTCTGTAGACCAGGCTGGCCTCGAGCTCAAAAATCTGCCTGCCTCTGCCTGCCTCTGCCTCCCCGATGCTGGGATTAAAGGCCTGTGCCACCACGCCCAGCCTGTGTTTTGTATTCTTATACAGACTGTGAAGCAACCTTATCTAGAGTCTCTGTTCTGGTTTGGTAGTTAGGAAAAACTCCAGAAGAACTGAAGCTGTTTAACATTTTCAGTGGACTTGATGTGTACTTGGGAAGACCACAGGCTCCCATGCTCCTGTAAATTTATTCTGGAATTGTTCAGTAGAGAATCTGGGGATGCTGGCCTCCCAGGCTGTGCACGGCAGTTGTGATTTGCACAGCAGATTTTCCCAGCATTGCTGGTATTTAAGTTTGCCTTGGTCCTTCATAAACTGTGAATAAATAGTAAGAGTTAAAAAATGTCGTGTAGCGTGAAACAGAAATTCTGGATCCCGCCTTCTAGATCTTGCCTTCTGGGTCCCACCTTCTGGGTCCTGCCTTCTGGGTCCCGCCTTCTGGATCCGGCCTTCTGGAACACTGGTTTCAGAGTTCATGAGGATCATGACCTAATGATGTAACTACCAGTTTAAGCCCTTCACCGCCTTCCTAGAGTTTCTATCTCTATACAGCCTTTCTTGTTCTTTAATGGAATCGTTATCTCCTTGTTGAGAACTTTTGTGTTTAGGTGTTCAAAGATAAATGCACAGAGAAGTTTTATTGATGGGGGTGAGGACTACACCTATCTGTGGGTACAAATAAGGACATGTATTTAGAATGTAGTTAAGAATTATGCTGGTTTAGGAACGTGGTGCTTGTAGGTTCTCCTCCAAGATCTATGAATTCATGAGCCCTTTGTAGTTCGCTATGCTTCCTGTACCAGGCATGGTTTCCTCTTATATATGTATGTGCCTATATGTAATTAACAACAATGAGTGAAAAGAGAATCCATGAGTTTGAAAGAGAGCAGAAAGAAACATATGGAAGGAGGGAGAAGGAAAATGATGTAATTACATTATAATATCAGAACATTAAAGAAATAGTTTTATATATATATATATATATATATATATATATATATATATATATATTGCATCATTGAATTTTTAAAAACCACTCTAACCATTTCTCTCCCTCTTCCTCTTATCACTTCCATAACCAAATACCTCAGAAATACGAGTAAGTGACCACAATCGTGAAATGACCCAGGAGACAGACAGGTTAATTAAAATGAAGTATATTTAATTCTAAAGTATGCTTGATGGGCCTGTTGCAGAAATTTCCAGCCCATATAAAAATGCACAATCCAGTTATTATATTTATAGGCCATGTGTTTAGATTGGGCAGAGCTAGCACTGTACTGAGTTATTCCCCAGCTAAGAGGCCCATTCCAGACAGAGTTGCTTTGATTACATCAAGGTAGCTACTGGAAAAAGAATTGCCTTAATGCCCTTGCAGACAAAAATACTGTCCAAAAAGGATAAACAGCTCTGCCAATACCAGGTAAGCTAGTCCTTCATAATTCCTGCTTCGCTTAAGGTCTGTCAGATGGTTCTGGGCCATAAGACAGAAGACAGATGCCCCAATGTTATAAGAGATTAGGGGACTGTCCAGGCAGTCAGCTTTCTCTACAAATTGTATAGTTTTGGAGGCTATGTCTTTGTGATTCCTACATATTAAGGTAATATTTAGTTCCTTCTCAGATCTCTGATGGAAGTGAAGACTAGTTATAGTCTCATAATCAAACTTAAGTTGTTTAGCATTAAGGAAGATGATCTAGATTTGTAAGAATATGTTTCAGATGGGAATAAAAGTTACACATAAACACAATTCAGGCACAAAATTGTAAGCTCTTTAGGTTAGGATAGATTGTAGAATACTTTACCTAAATTGTCAAATATGATGGACTGGATGTTAAGAGTATATCATACTGTATATATGACTGCATAATTGTTACAGTTGTGCTCAATTTATTTCTGAAAGAAAAGAGCCTTTTTATTAGACAAAAGGGGGAACTGTTGTGGGTTGCCCTGATGCTGTTTGTATTCTGATATTAATTCTGCTTCCTCAAGAGGGTCTGCCCCCACAGCGAGCAGTTGATCACATACTCAGGTGAATCTTTCCCCCATTTTAACTGGTCAAATACAGAATAGAGCATATGATTGAGCAGTTGAAGGCAAAGGTGGGCTAGGAGGTTTGGAGATGGGAGCAGGTAGGAGGAGAAGAAGGGGAGAGGACAGACAGGAGAGAAGGGGGGAACAAAGATGGAACAGAGCAATGTGGCCAGGAGAAACTGCAAGTAGCAAAGGACTTCATAGCTGGGGATAATGATAGAATCATGCTAGATCTGCCCAATCCAGGTCTTGAAAGACCATTACAAAGCAAATACCAATCTGGTGAGATGGTTCAGTGGGTAGAGGCATGTGCAAGCAAACAAGAAAACACAATAAAAAAAGGAGAAATAAAAACAATATCTGCTTTGGCCCCATGGATTAGAGAGGTGCAGGGTAAAGCAAATGCCAACCTTTCAAGAATCTTTTTGTGGGTTAGAGACATGGCTCACTGGTGAAAAGCGTTCCCACTCTTTCAGAGGACCTGATCTTGGTTCCCAGCATTCACACTGGGTGGCTTATAACTGCCCATAACTCCAGCTCAGGGAATCTTCTAATGCCCCCTTCTGAAGGCACTGGCACACAGTCACAACCCCACATTATCAATAATACATTCTATAAAAGTAAAACCCACTTTGTTTTCTCCACTCCCTCAGGTCTCCTTTTGTCTCATGAGTAACTGCTTTTAAAAGATAGAAGTGTTCATCTCAGAATACCTACATTTCATTGAGAAGCAGGCCTCCAGACTGCTCGTCAAGCAGAAATAATCCAGCTATTTCTGGGGTAAAACACTTTCCGAGTAACATCATTTGCCCAGAAGCTGTTTCCAACCTAGTAAATCCTGAAATTAGGATCTAAAATTTCAGGAAGATTGGCGGTTTCATAGCTGCTAGACAGTACTGCTGAGCAAAAATATGTGAAGAAGTGAAATCTGACTTACACCTTAAAAAAAAAAAAAACAAAAACGTGTTTCTGTCTGTGTGCGGACACGGCACATGGATGCAGATACCCTAAGAGGCCATAAGAGGGCACCAGAGCCCCTGACGCTGGAGTTAGAGGTCGTTGGCAGCCGAAGGTGTGGGCACTGGGAACTAAACCTGAGTCCTCTGGAAGAGCAGCAAACGCTGTTAACCCAGTTTCGGGTGTGCCTACATTTGAGTACCTGCTCCAGTGTTTGAGCCAAAGTTGTGTCAAGAATGCAGAAAAAACAAACAAACAAACAAAACAAAACATCAGGAAACAGAGACCTTACTATGAGTCAGAGTTATACTGTAAATGTGCCCAGTTTAATGCTGGCTGAAGACACTTGTGAATCCCCAACTCCCTTTGGAGGGACGTAAGCAATAGCAGCCCTCCTTCACAAGGTCTCTATGACAGATAGAGCTGGATACCACCACAGTACTTCACCCTGGGCAACCAATATCTTTATTAGACTTACTTGCAGAGAGTGGGTGGGAATTTATGGGTAGGAATGTGGGCGACCTTAAAGCAGCAATGTCGGAAGTCCTTCATCCAACATGGATGATGACCCCCCCCCCCCCCCATGGTAGTCTACATGGACGCCTGCTCCTCCCTTCTGTCTTCCTAGACTTTATGCTGTAGATACTCCATGAGACCCAGGGCCACATGCAATTCAGGTAGGATTGCATACAGTTGGCCAGGATGGGTGGCTGGATACCCAGATGCAGCTCCTATGACCTTCCTCGTCTTTCAACTAGGGAATGTCAACAGTCAACAAACCCGGCAGTGGTGATCTTTGGCATGGAAGCTCAGCTGACCTCCTGTACATGGCATCCATTGGATCAGAGGAGGATCCTGTAAAACAGACACAACAAGCAACATGTGATTCTTTATCTATTAAACAATAGATGATATAATGCCCTGTAGTGTTCCTGGGCTGGGATAGTGAAAATGAATCTGTTTTTCCAGTGAAGGTCAAGAGCCTTTGTAACCTGAAGCTCCTTCCTAGCTTTATCTCAGTATGGCACACATTGCTGATAGCTGCACTGTAGACATTTGGTTTAGTGTTTGATTGTTGTGTCTTACATGCCTCTCTTTCCTAGACTATTGTCTTTAGTTTAGGACTAAAGATGGAATCTAGAAGGAATCCAGTAGTGGGAGAGAGTGTTTAAAAATCATCGTTCCGGTTGGGCAGTCCCTCTGTGATGTTCTGGGATGTCATAGTCCACTTCACACAGTCTGACATCACCTGGGATGAGGGAACCCTCCACTCGAGAACTGCCTACATCAATTGGCCTGCCATTGGTCCGTGAGACCTTTCCACTAAATGATACAGGATTTCACAGGGTTCTGTGAGTGAGACTATCCCTGGGCAGGTCGTACCAGGTTGTTTAAAAGGCTAGCTGAGCAAGCCAGGAAGCAGAGTTTCTCTGTGATGTCTGTGTCAAGTTCCTGTCTTGAGTTCCTGCCTCAGTTTCCCTCAGTGACAGACTGTAAACTGTAAGGTGAAATAAATACTTTCTTCCTCACTTTGGTCTCTGTCTACAATAGAAACCCACCTAGACTTTGGCTCTCCTGCTATTATCTATCTATCTATCTATCTATCTATCTATCTATCTATCTATCTATTTATTTCTGAATGGTGTTTTGAAAGACTTACAAAACTCGGATGCCTATAATGAGTAGTAATTCAGTGTGGTTTGGACAACCATGGTAACAGTCTAGAGGGGTGCTTAGAAAAACCTGGTTTTACTTTACTCTGCCCTTCAGTGGTTAGTCTGTAACTAAGCCTGTGGGTCACATGACTAAGCAGTTTCCCTTTGGTTCTTCTATTCCTTTTTTTTTTTTTTTTTTTTTTTTTTTTTTTTTTTTTTTGGTTTTTTGGTTTTTTGAGACAGGGTTTCTCTGTATAGCCCTGGCTGTCCTGGAACTCACTTTGTACACCAGGCTAGCCTTGAACTCAGAAATCTGCCTGCCTCTGCCTCCCGAGTGCTGGGATTAAAGGCGTGCACCACCATACTCAGTGTCACATGGAAAATTCTATAGCCAAAGACACAAACACTGATGGGTTATGTTTATCATCTGTGCTGTGTTTTTGTTGTTGTTGTTGTTTATGTTTGTTCTGTCAGCTAGACTCACACTAAGCTCATCTCAAAAGAGGGAACCTCAGTTGAGAAAATGTACCCCTAATATTATTAGGTTTGTAGGCAAGTCTGTTGAACACTTTCTTGGCTAATGATTAATGCTGGAGGGTCCAGCCTATTCTGAGATGTGCCACTCTGGGCAGGTGGACCTGGGTTGTATGAGAAGGCACACTGATGGAGCCATGGAAGAGAAGATAGTCAGCGGGCCTCTTCCATGGTCTCTGCTTCAGTTCCTGCCCTGACTTGCTGCCCTGACTTCTCTTCAGGATGGAGTGTGATTTGGACAGGTAACCTGTGATCACCCCTTCTGCTCCAGGCTGCTTCTGGTGTTGATGATTGAACAGCAGCAGAAGGCACACTGGGCCGACACCTTGCCTAGTTCATGTGTCTTCATGGAAGTTACTTCATGGGTGGGCAACACAGGAAGGGAAAACTGTGGAGAAGAAGTTGGAACCCCAAAGCATAGATGATCTGGGTATCTAGGTACTGAGGTTAGTCCATAGATGAGCTGGATATTTAGGTACTGAGGTTAGGCCATAGATGAGCTGGGTATTTAGGTATTGAGGTTAGGCCGTGGGTCTTGCTGATGACACAATGATGTCATTACTTGTGCAGACCCTAAAAATACTGTGGACTTCCTTTAGACCGAGACATGTGAATTTAACAAAGAAGTTTTACGTGAGTCCTTAAATTTCACATGCTCAAATTAAGCCTGAGAAGACTTCATATATATATATATATATATATATATAATATTTTATGTTTGTGAGTATTTTGCCTGCATTGATGTGTGGGTGCCACGGGTGTGTTGGATGCCCTTGGAAGTCAGAAGAGAGTTCTAGTGCCCTGTAGCTGGATTCAGGGATGGTTGTGAGCTGCCATGTGCATGCTGGGACCTGAACTCAGGGCCTTGCTACGGTGATTCTAACCCCCGAGCTGTCTCTGCAGCCCCTGCTTTCACATAGCCTTCTCTAGGTTGGTAAATGACAAAGAGCCATTCGTTTTCTTCATCTCCAAAGGACAGGTGTCAGTGCCAAGCTCCTGCAGTGGCTCCCACACAAGCACAGCAATTTCTTACACATGTGCAGTTCTCTGGATTTCCCACAGAACAAGGGAGTAGGTTTTGGAATTTGAGAGACTTAAAATAAAATGTTATATAAATTTGTCACTAGAAACCATGCCTTGCTATGAATGGGAGTAGGTGTGGGCTGCAGAGCAAGCCTGAGTCACACAGACTCATGGGAGTGCATCTTCATGGCAGACACTTAACTGTTGGGCTGCCAAGGTGCTCCAGCTGTGTCTGTTAGGTAACATCTCTGATGGAACTTTAGTCACATTGACTGAATCATAGACCATAAGTTAGCACAGGCTGTGTGGAAACAGAGTCTCAGATATGTACTTGCTTTAGGTTAGCTGAGGCTATCTCTAAAGTTCAGTATTTCTTGTTATTTCCAGTGGTGCATTATAACCCTCTCAGGGACGAGGTGTACATAACAGATATTGGACACTTGTGGGCATTTCATAGTCACTTCATGTGTGTTGACTCATTCAGCTCGCAAAAAAAAAAAACCCAGGATGCCTATTTTTCAGGACTTTATGGTTCGGTGATCTGTGCAATAGAACAGTTGAACTGGAGAATTAAGAGGCCACGCTAAATTTTTATCTAGACCATTTCTTTCTACTGTATATATCTAATAGTTTATGTACTGTTTAAACAACCTGAATTTAAAAGAAAATTATTATCTAAATATAATTTTCCTCCAAAGGCAAAAAAGCTAAAAATGTGATATTTCTTTTTAGACTTACCCTCCTCCTCCTCTTCTTCCTCCTCCTCCTCTTCTTCCTCCTCCTCCTCTTTCTTCTACCTCTTATCCTCCTCCTTTTTCTTTTTCTTCCTCCTTCTTTACTACTCCCCTTGTTTCTTCCTCCTTCCCTTCCTTCCTTCCTTCCTTCCTTCCTTCCTTCCTTCCTTCCTTCCTTCCTTCCTTCCTTCCTTCCTTCTGTTTTTTTGTGGTGGTGGTGGTCATTTTGAATTTGGGCCAGTGTGAATTTTTGTGACAGGGTTTTTCTGTTTGGTGTAGGCTGGTCTGTATCTTACCATCCTCCTGCCTCAGCCTCCCCAGCTGTGGAAATTCACCTTTAGAACTGTAGTCCTTCGGAGTGAGATGAGAAGGAAGATGTGTGCCAACCCCTTTTCCCATGCAGATGCTTCCCGGCATCGCTACAGAAGATGCCTCTGTTTTATATTCACTTACTCTCTAAATTATGGGAGTAAAATCGCCACCTTAGGAATTGATTCTTCCATTGTGTGTCAAGACAGTTTATTAGAAATATTTAATGTCCTTAAATCATCTCCTTTACAATCTGCTGTCATGTTTATGCCCTCAGGACATTGTTAGAAATGTAGGTAGAACTGGTGGTACCTGTTACACAGTACTTGCATGCACAGCTCCTGTCTGTTGAGCACACAGGTGGGTGATTTGGTCTGTGTTCCCATGAGCTTATTTTCCACGTAACAGTCCTCTAGGGGGTGGTGGGCACTGGGTGGCCACAAGGTCATTGAGTGCACCTGTGGTTGCAGAGTGAGATGATGTTTGTAGTCCTGTTTGCAGAATGTTAGCCAGCTCCCAATCAATGGGCCTTGGATTTCTCAGGTTTTTGTAGCCCACCATACCACCCACAGTCCACTTCTGTCCTTGGTCATTCTTGTGTCTCTGATTCAGTTTTTTCTCTTCACCTCCTTCTTACGCCTCAGGGATCACCCCCACCCATTCTTGGTCCCCTGGCATTATGTATGCGGCTCTGAGGTTGGTGTGTTTAGCTTATCTTCCCTATAAGTCTTTCTTGTGTCTCTGCCTTTGTTTGGGGACCTGAAATTCTATTTAAACTTCTCATTCTTCACTCTTGACACCACCACTTGTTAACCATCAACCCTCCTTTTAAAGTCAAAATAAAGTAAAAATTTCAAGACACTTTCTTTTTAAAGACCAATTATAGGCTTTCTGTCTGTTGGGAAGATTTCCTTTTATAGGAAGTTGACCCTAGACAGCGCTCAGGCCACCTCTAGCTCCCACTCACCTTGAGGTGAGGACTATTAACCCTTACAGCTCATCATCCAACCTGGATGCATTCCATAGTGGCCGTTCATTAATTAGCAAGGTGACCACATGCATTATTGGAGATGCATATGAGGAGGTTTTCCTGTTTAATAAGCCAGTCCTCTTCCCTGTAACTGCACGTCATTGATTGTAGTAGCTGCTTCGGTTAATCTATCTCATTGATTGTGTTCCATCTAGCACTCTAGTATGCTAATGGTGTGGTTCTCAAAAGTCTGTCTCCTCTGACTCTGAAAACTCCCTGTAGTTAAGAATAGTGACTTAATCTTTGTTTCCCCGTGCTGTCTCATCCACTTAGTACAGAACAGGCATGTAGAAAGTCCTTAGTAAAGGGTACATTCAACTGTGTTGATACACATTTTGTGAATGTCTATGGATGTGTTTTCTCTGTCTCTATGTGCCTATATAACCACTCACATTTTAATTTTTTGCAATAGTTCAGACCCAGTAGTAACAGTGACCAATGATTTATGATGTAATCCATAACTTAACAAAACCCATTGTCCTCTCCTCCTCTCTGCCTCTGTCCCTCTCTCCTCTACTCCCTCTCCTTTTCCTTTCTTTCTCCTGACATATTCCTCTGCCAGCACATGAATGACCACTATATGGGATACCCTGAAATCCAGGTTCATCCAGTCTACAGTACTTTCTGTTCTCTTTTAAAAGTCTCTGTTTATGGATAACCTTGAACTCATGGTCTTCCTGCCCCTGCCTCTCAAGGGCTGGGAGTCAAGCATCTTTTCCTACTGCTGGGTCCCAGGGTGTTTCATACCACACTTTCCTAATAAGGCTTCTAGAAACATTAATCTACTCTCTGCAGAAACATTAATCTACTTTCTTCAGGAAACACCACCAGAAATTAAGGCCGAAATGCTTCGAATGGAAACCTGTACAGGACGAGTGGTTGGGGGTTGCGTCTTTGGGCTCAGCCATCCCTCACGGCTGTCATGTGTGGCCAGTCTTGAACAACTTCTGAAACCACTTTTTGTACAGTTTTCCCCATCTCTGAAATTGAATAATAGTACCTATTTCACAGAGATCCGAGCACTAAATGAATTAATGTATATAAAGAACACAGGACACACATCTAGACTTCAATAAATGTTATTATTGCAAAAAGCACTGGCTCAGCAGTAGGGAACTCACCACGAGGAGGGTGGAGGGATCGAATGGCTCTAACGGTTCCAGTAATGAGATTCTCTCTCCTTTATTCTCCACAACTCCATGGGCCTTCATTTTCCTTAAGAGAAATTATTATGATTTTTCTTTTTAGCACAACATCCAGAAAAGCTTTTGCTACATCAAGTCACTTTGCTTTTTAATAAAATCCACACCTCCCCCTTTTTTCCCCAAAAATGTTTATCACAAAATGGCAAGTGGCTCTCCTCTTCAGCATGACCCCTGCCTAATGGCTAGAGAATCAAAAATCATGAATAAATGTAACACCATCAAAGTAATTTGGACTGATAAGTCACAGTGATAATAGTAATAGAAAAATCATAAGGTATTACAGAATTTTGCAAGTGATTTGTTATTCAGCATGCCATGTTAAATGATATCTGTCACTTGGCAAGATATGTGAAGTAAGCCATATGTCACATCTTGCCTTTCACTGGGGGACACTACCTACATTTAGGGGACCTCAAGAGGCCATGGGCGTGCCGAGTGTATCTTTCAGAATAAGTTTTAAAGTAATGTCGAATAAAGCTGGGCAAGGTGGCGCATAAAGATAGTCTTAGCACTGTGTAGATGGAGGTGAAAAGATGAGGAATTCAAGCTTATCCCCAGCTACATAGTGCATGCAAGGCTAGCCTGCGCTGTATGAGAGCCTGCCTATAAAACTAACTAAAGAACAAACTAACCAAAAATAAAATAAAATAAAGAAAGAAAGTCTTCTGGGTCTCCAATAGCAGAACTAAAAGTGCTGTCGGGGGGTGGGGGGGCTGGAGATCGATCTGGGGTTCAAAGCACTTGCTGCTCTTACAGAGGATTCAAGTTCAGACATCAGTACCTGTGTTGATCAGCTCAGAACTGCTATCAACCCCAACCCCAGGGGCTCCTATTCCCTCTTCTAGCATCTGTGGCACCAGCAGACATGCACATGTACACACACACACACACACACACACACACACACACACACTAAATATACAATAAAATATAAAAATTATTGTCAGTAATTTCCCCACAAATTTCCATCTATAGAAAGCTGAGAGAAGTCTGAGCAAAACTTACTCCTTAATACTAGTGTGTTAAAAGTGTACTTCAGAGAATTTAGAAGTCATCTTAAAGCACCTTTCTCTTCATGTAAACAGATACACACATCTTGTGTATAATGTAATGACTGTAAGAAGATATCTTCAAAAAAGCATAAGAATACATAAGAAAATGATGGCATATTCCCTGTCGCAGATTAGTGAATCCTGTTTTTCTTGGCCCTTTCTCTGCTCCTAAGTCAACTTTAAATACTTTGTCCCTAGGAAAGAAATATTGAAAAGCTAGTTCCACTTAAACAGTATTTGGATGTGTCTCTGTGTCTGCCCAAGGCAAAGTGGGAGGCCCAAACCTGCCCCCTTCCCTTCTGCTCCACAAGTGCTCATGAAGGGTTAACAGAGAAGCCCTCTATTATACTCCTCAAAGCCCAGTGGGCTCTTTCAGGAGACTCTAAACAATGGGCTCCGTGAGGCTGTTCTGTCTAATTACTCAAAGACAGGGATGTTAAAGAGGAATTAATGACAGTTGACAAGTGCAATTAATAATTATAGCTAAGCCGGGAGTCATGCAGAAGGCAGATGACAATACCTGGGTGGTTGTGCATGCCCGCCTGCATGCCTGGCTGGTGCTCTCTGTGTGAGTTTAAAGTGAGAGGCTTTGTGTAGCCTGGCCACACTTCATGCTGGTGGGGCAGAAATAAATCCAGCCATTCTAATAAGCTCTCCCTCCCTTCCCTTCCCCTCCCCTCTGCTTCCCTCCTCTCCCTTCTCCTTCTCTCTCCTCCCTACCCTACCCTACCCTACCCTACCCTACCCTACCCTATTCTATCCTATTCTGTTTATCTCTTCCCCCTTCTGTCCTGCCCTCAGCTCTGCCTGCCTGGTGGAGGACTCAGACCTTCCTAGGAGCTATGCTTGGCTCTCTTGCTGTCACTATAAGCTGGTTGGACAAAGCTACTTAAAATTCCTGCTGGGAAAGTGGAAGAAGGGGCAGAGCAGAGGTGGGGCACTAGTGGGATTTCCATATCAAAGGGCAAGGCTCTGGCTCTGGATGGTAATTAAAGCACCCCAGCTTTATCTTTATGGTCACGTCATGAAAGGAAAGAAAGAAAAAAAGAAGAATTCCTCAGGCCTTCCAGATGCTAGAGAGGAAAGCCTTAAATCAGATGAAAGTTGAGTTAAGAAGTATCTAAACTAACCTGGCCAGTCTCTGTGTCTGGTACTCTGTGCTCCTCAGGCAGCCGTGAGAGGCAGCACATCTCTTAGCTCACTTCGCACAGCTTACACCTCGGGCTCCCCCAGTTTGCAGAGTCTCCATCACCTGCCAAAGTTGTGACATGCTCACCATGAGGAGGGAGTTGTGTACTTGAAACAAAGTAACTTGTTCAGAGACACCACTTCAGCCTCAGATTCACGTTAGCATCGCTTACCATATATGTCAATTTTTAAAATACTTCAGATCCGCCTTGCACGAACCATAAACGTCATCCTCACACCCCTTACACACCCCTTACCATTTACTGCTGGGCTGCTTCACTCTGCCGCTGTGCCTTCTCCAACACTCCCATTTGCAAAGTCATTGCTTTATGAAATAATTACTTTAAGTTGAAGTAAGGGACTTACATGCAGTTTCAAATTTGTTAAGTGAGAAGGCCATTTGTGTTCCCGGAAAGGGAGACTTAGCTTCTTTTTTTTTTTTTTGGATGGGGCGTTCAACTGAGATCATTAAGGATTGCTGCAGAGATTTTTTTCCCAATGAGTAGAGAAGCCTGGCCAAACTCTAATGTAGATAATTACATTTCACCTCCCTAATTCCCTGGCTGCTTTAATTAGGAACAATTCCACTTTGCATTCCCCTTACAATGTGCCTTTAAACTCCCTTCTAGCCTACCCTCTGTCCTTGGTAGCTGCCATGTCCCCTGCAGTCTAACCTGGCCTTAGAGCAGTACTTACATCACAACAAAACCATACCCTGATCCTGCCTTAAGTGACACAGGCCACAGCCTTTTCAGTAAACGGAGAGTAGTTAGTTTTCCTAGCAACGTCAGCCCACACTATCTCAAAGTCCACATCTCCGCATCAGCACTCATATTCTGTTCTTGTAAGGGCAAACTAGCTTATACATTCCAAGTAGGCAAGAGTATGTCTGGTATATTGAAATTGCATCAGAAAGCAATTAAGGAAAACAGCAAAGGGTTTGTGGGCAACAAGGACAGGACAGGACTTGTGGAGAACACTGTTCTTGGAGGAAGCCCCGCTTTGACTTGAGAGAAAGAAGCAACTGTCAATGCTCACCGCGGTCCTTGTTGCCTGGCTTCTCACCTGCTCTCTTTTGATTCACAGTTGAGCGGCCCTTGCTAAGAACCAGGATAATGTCTTCTGGTTTTCATGCAGCAAAGTACATAGGTCATTGGGTATAATTAACAACGAGCATAGAGTTGTTAGCAGACATGAATCCAAGCACTTAAGACACAAAAAACAAACAGACCCACATCCAAACTGGCAGCCTCTAGTAGTCCAAGAAAGAAGTTGAAAGAACATGTCAGATATAGTGATACATTTGCTAACTCATTCTGGCTGCTGAGAGACTGCATTGGCCCTTGCGATCATGAACATAGTTAAGAATATTTACAGCACTTGGGAGGCAGAGGCAGGCGGATTTCTGAGTTCGAGGTCATCCTGGTCTACAGAGTGATTTCCAGGACAGCCAGGGCTATTCAGAGAAACCCTGTCTCGAAAAACAAAACAAAACAAAACAAAATTTTTTTTAAAAAAATTTAAAAAAAGAATATTTAAAACTGGTGGGGTGATGCACACCTTTAATCCCAGATCTTACAAGGCTGAGGCAGGGGGATCCTTGTAAGTTTGATGTTGGCACAGGGTATGACTTACAATCTAGTCTGGGCCACATGGTGTGACTCTGTCTCAAAAAGACAAAAAACAAAACTACAAAGATGTACTCAACAGATTCCGTAAGCAAGTGTCGCCATGACACACACAGTCCACCTTCTTTGGTGTACAGACCAAATAGAGGTTGCGGAGGACACCTGACAGATAACTGTAGATAGACCAGGAAATGAGAGGTAGAAACACTGATGATAATTAACTGATTTTTCTGGGTTCTGTGGCACCAGCTCTTGAGATACCCTGTTGATACCAACTTATTTATTTTTCCCTAAAACAGTCAGGTATTGATAATTGCTTCCATTTTATAGCTGAGAAGACTGAGGTATGGGGAATTAAATTTCTTACAATACACCATAGAACATCAAATTAGCTCCACATGTACACTAAGATTTTAGAATTCTGTTATTTTTTTTTTTACTTCCGTGCCTTAACATCAATTAAGTACCACAGTAATAACTGGAATAATAATTCTGTTCTTCAGAGAGAAGTGGGGTTTTCTGAATTAAACTTTATTATCTTACCCAGAGAAGAAAGAGACTGTATCTCACATCTCTTTCCCACGATGGCGCACTCCTTGGGTTTGGCCACTTTCAGCTGTGGTCTTGTTCTCAAAGACACACTTCATGGTTATTGCTCCTCCCCAGAGGATACTCTACTTTTGCTTGTCTTTTGTTTGGCCTTTTCCTTCCTAGGGCTAAAGACAAAGGAAACACAAAGGGCTGGAGGGGACTTGCTGCGTCGAGTATGGGTGGGTGGGTCAGTGGTAGTGTTGGGGTGGAGTTCTAGGTGAATTTTCATGGCCAAATCAAGATGGTTGACATCAATAATGGACAGGTCAAAAATCTGACCACAGAGCCTTCTCAGGAGATATGTTGCTTTATGGAATCAAGATGTTAAGACAGAAAGGTACACATGTGTTTTTCCAACCTTACTTTTAAGTTCTACGTGTGTGTGTGTGTGTGTGTGTGTGTGTGTGTGTGTGTGCATCCACACGTCATGACATGCTCATGAGATCAGATAACTGGAGGGAATCAGGTCTCTCCTTCCCTAGTGTGGGTTCCAGGAATTGAACTCAGATCCTCAGACTTGGTAGCAGATGCCTTGTCCTGCTCAGTAGACCTAAGCATGCATTCAGATAGAAATCTTTCTCTCTGGCAGAAGTTCCTGCAGCTGACCGGCCTGGTAGGGGCGCTGTCTTCTGCACTGGCTTCTGATCTCTTCAGCCTTTTTCTTTGTCCCCCACCCCCTGCCCCTCTCCCTCTGCCTCCTTTGTCTTTCTTTTCTTATCTCGGTGTCTTCATGTATCTCTCTTGTTTCCCCGGCCCCAGCGCATCATTTTCTGCTTTAAAAAACTTGGCCGCGGGGGCTCTGGAATGAATAAAAATGTAATCCACACTGTGCCCATTGTGCGCTCTCATTTGTTTTTTGCCGTATCGATTTATCAGCAGAGGGAAATTACTTGCTGGAAGAGAGGATGCCAGTCAGAATGACATTTATTTCATAGTACAAGGAGGCTCTCCAGCGTGTTTCCATGTAACCCAGATATTGGAGCTGTAAAAGGGCTTGTAACAAGGTTTAGTGCTATGATTAGATCGTGCGGAGCACCTTGCTTTCAGAACAACATGCACTCTGCAGGAGCTGGGGCCTCGGGTTATGGTCAACCCCTCTTCTCTCTCTCTTTTTTTTCTTTAGCATAGATACAGAATCCAGCCTTCCCCTCCCCTCCCCGCCTAACTGCTTCTATGGCAGGAGCCAAAATCGTGCAGACTTTATAGAAGAATAAAAGAGATGTGTTTTGAAATGCCTGCAGCTCTCGTGATATCAGATTAAATGTAAAACCAGATGAAGCCCTGGCCTATTAATCCCCTTAACTTTTTTTTTTTTTTTTTTTTTTTTTTTTTTTTTTTTTTTTTTTTTTTTTTTTTTTTTTTTTTTTTTTTTTGGCTTTTACCCTTTGTTTTGGAGAAATTGTTTCGTTTTAATTGACCAAAGCAAATCTTTTCATTCAGTGATTGTAACTTACCTGTGCTGAAGGCTATCAATTACCTGCAAAACGAAACAGTGTTTCTCTGTAGAAAGGAAGGGAAGGGAATATTGTAACAGCAAGAGGCTCTGGCTCTGAGAGGAGAGGTAAATTTCACAGTGGTACTGAGGAAATTAGCTTGTTTGATCATCAACCTGGCTTTTTGATGGGAGTGATATACCTGGAAGAGTCCGCTATCTTCCAGTGTCTCCTCAAGGAGAGAGATGTCTGTTTATTACGGAATCATTCGTTTTTAACTGTATTTCTTCAAACATTCTTTATGTGGACAAGTGTTTGCTTGCTTGTATGTATGTGAAGCATGTACATGCCTGGTAACCTCAGAGACCAGGAGAGGGCATCAGGTTCCCTGAAACTGGACTTACAGAGGGTTGTGAGACAAGATATGGGTGCTGGGAATTGAACCTGGGTCCTTTGCCAAAGCAGCCATTGCTCTTAGTCACTGAGCCATCTCGGCAGCCTTTATTTTTATAAGGCTACACAGAATGCATTCTTCTTCCCACCTGCTCCACTGCCCGAGTTTGTTCATGTGGTGACATTAGCCATGGGGGCAATGAGTGACAGTGTCAGGATTAACGGTGAGAGCTCGGTCTGGGCACCTACAGACCCGTGACCTTCTTTCGTCTTTAGTTATACAGGAGATGTGACCTAGGGCATTGCATTCAGAAGGTAGGCTATCACTGGCCTTCAAATCCAGTCTAAGACTTTTATTTTCCTGTGTGTGTCAGCGTGTCTATGTGTCTGTCTGTGTCTATGTAGGGGGATATCTGGACATACACATGTATCTGGTGTGTATAGGACTGTCTACATTTATGCAAAAGTATAGAGGCCAGCAGATGGTAGCTGGTATCTTCTTTTGATACTCTTGACCTTGAGACTTTGAACAATTCTAGTTATGACTGGATCCATGATGCTAAAGAGAATCGATACAGACAGATATCAGTGTACTGTTAATTCTCTCTGTATGCTGTGTGTGGTATTGGTATGTGAGATATATGTAAATGTGTGTGCATACATGCACTGTGGAGAGACTGCAATCATGTGTCTTCCTCTGTCATACTACATCTTATTTTATGAGGCAGGGCCTCTCCGTGAGCTCAGAGCTCACTGTTTCAGCTAGAATGACTGCCAGCAAGTTGTAGGAATCTGCTCATCTCTGACCCTGCACACCAACCCCACAAATAAGGCTATTGGTACACTCCACCACACCTGGCTGTTTCCATGTAAGTTGGGGATTTGAACTCTGGCCTTCAGGATTCCACAGCAAGCACTTGACCGTTTAACTGGATTTCCAGCCCTGGTTCTGTGCTTGGCTACTTGATCCCCTTCTTCATTCCTACGAGCAGAGGAGAAAAGGTGTAAGAATCACTTGTGTCCTTAAATGTATTCAGTATTTAATGGTTGGCAGCTTCATGGTTACACACACACACACACAGAGAGAGAGAGAGAGAGAGAGAGAGAGAGAGAGAGAGAGAGAGAGAGAGAGAGAGAGAAAACTTTGCAGGGTCAAAAAGAATAATGTGTTTCTTTACCTGTACCAAGAGTATTAGCTGTCAGTCCTGTAACAAAGGCAGGCTGACAAAAGAAACCATAGCATATTTCTCTTATCTAAGTTTTACACTCTGGGGTTGGGGGAAGGTTTCAGAATGAAGATCCAAAGACCTCGGAACAAAATGTGGTTCCTGTATACTTTCCATAGATAATGAGCATCTACAGAAATTGTGATTGGGCTAAGGGGACTGTTAAAATGGCATAGACTGGGAGCAGGAAGGCCTGGTCAGGTCTCCTGTGGTATGCGGCATGCCTGCCACTGGGCAGGAGGAGACCTTCTCTGGTGACGGTCCTCAGGACAGAGGGAAGAAGGGAAGGTAACAGCCTGGGGTTTCTGCTTCTTTGGCTGGGAGGAGTTTCACCTTTTAGAAATCATCTTACAGCTCTGAATTCTAATTTTTGAAGTGACAGGTACCCCGAGGCTGCCCAGTCTCCCTGAATTTAAACCTTAAAGGCATGAAGGTATCCCATGACTTTGGAACCCCATGACTTTGGAACCCCAGTGGAATGAGGCACCACTCTGCTAGTTAGCACTCAACTCTGACCTAGATTTTGTCTGTAACTGTTCAGTTTAGCATGCACTTGATAGAGGATGAATAACATGGGGCTGGAGAGATGCCCAGCAGCAAAGAGGACTTGCTGCTATTGTTAAGGTAAGGTTAGTGTAATCCTATCTTCACAGTGTCTCACAGTCATCTTTTACTTCATTCGCAGAGGATCTGACGCCCTCTTCTGTTCTCTGTGGGCACCAGGAACACATGCAGTACACATACATAATGCAGGCAAAACACTCATACACATAAAATAAAAATAAATAATCTTTTTAAAGAAGGAACATTAAATTCTTAAATGTTAGCTTTATATGACTGATCGAAGCGCTTCTTACTTAGAAGTAGTGCACAGACATAACAATGAGCCTCGGAGGTAAGTGTGCCTCTCCCGGCCAGAGGTCTCACGCAGCTGGCCAAAAAACACTGCTCAAGTCTCCCTAGCATATTTCAATACAGAGTAACAAAGGTGTCAATTTCAGGAGATTTAAGCCTGATTTTCATTTTTACCTGTATTCAGAATCCAGCTCACCTCCCAGGGACCATGGAGAGAAAGCCCAGGTAACTTAAAGTCTGACCTCTTCCTACTCTAAGAGAGCTTTGAGAGCTAGCAGACATTGCCCAGAGCTGTAGATCTGCTCCTATCAAGTGCCTTTCAATTAGCTCCTGGCTATGCCCAAAGGGGGAGTTGGGCATTTAAATTTGACTTCTTAAACCAGAGCATATATCCTTTTTTAGTTGGAAATTTATTTGGGTAACTTCCAGGTACTTCATAATGAATTTACTTTGGGTCTTTAAAGTTGACCTTCTCAATTAGCAGGCATTGTATTTTAAAAGCAAAATAAAAATAATGGTTTGGGAAATCTATTGTCCATGTTATTCTTAGCTGGGTGTTGTGATTTCTAAAACACTTTAGAAGTTCAAACAGAAACGCTCTAGCCTTTGGATTTTTTTTAAAACCCTGCAGTGGCTGAGCCTTTCAGCAAACCCAGCAGCTGCCCTGTTCCAAGGCCCACTGCAGCGCCATTTTTGACTCCTGCTGATATTCATGGAAAACCAACCTTTTGACTTATTTAGCCTGTGTCTCCACGGTCTGTCTCCCTCTCCTCTCGAATCCACGTTAGCATTCTTAACATATGTGATTCCTATCCTCGTTGGAACCCCTTCCAGAAGGCTCATTTGGCATAGGTGGGCACATCCACCAGTGTTTGTAAGAGTGAAAAATGTGGTTAATAAGTAGAGTATGCAGAGGCATACTTATGCCTCATGACATTACACTCATTTAAAAAAGGGAAACATAATAAAACTTTATCATTTTAAGCTTTCAGTTCATTGTAATAGTAACAGACTGTACTTTGGACCATATGCATGTTTGGAAATAGGCAATTCAGATAAATTTCTGACATGTTGGCCCGTGATTTCGTTAGTCACTGAGGAGCCCTTACCTGTAGGTCAAGGCAGAGCTGTGCAGATGCAGATGCCCTCTCCTCCTCGTGTCAGCCCTCATTTTCCTTGGGAGATCAGCTTGACTCAAAAGGCAAAGAAGTATGTCAGCGCCAAGACAGTGGTGCTTTAAAAGTGACCAGGGAGTCAGAGGAAGACAGCTTTCTGCGAGTTTGAGGCCAGCCTGGTTTACAAAGCAAAATCCCAGCTAGCCATGGCTACATAGTGAGAAGATCACTCAAGAACTCAAATGAAGGACTGACTGACTGACTGACTGACTGAGTAAATAAGTAAATAAATAAATAAATAAATAGTCCTAGAGGTGTTTAAGTGGCACTGGCTTGGATGGTGTTGCCTCCTGTGAGACCTGGTGTGTTCAGGGAGGGAGTTTCCCACCTGCCCAGGCTCATTACTGGTTGATCAGTAGCTCACTGGCCTTGGCTCTCACCCTCCTATCTGTGACGCCATGTGACTACTCGGCAACGTATGTGAACTTGCCTGGGTGACAGCTGTCAACTGTAAGTGGCCATATGTAATGATGAGTAAAAGTTGTCGTCAACTGTCAATAAGGCCATATGGAATGATGAGCAGGCTGCTGTCTGATGAGAAGGAAGATGAGGGAACAAACCCAACCTTGAAGCCCATCCCCGCCGGCCTCAGCAGGTCTGAGCTCTACAATAAACACAGGACCTTAGGTGATGTGCACATCCGCATTTCCTGTTTCCTTTAAAGATTGTCTCATCTGACCTCAACCTTATTATGTAACCAAGCAAGCTGATTAGTTTATGATCTTGCTGCTTCTACCACCCCTCAGTGCTGGGACAGCAGGCCGTGTTCATGCCACACTGGAGACTGAACTGAGGGTCCCATACATGCCAGGCAAACATTCTACCTCAGCACCCTGTGATATGTACACACACACACACACACACACACACACACACACACACACATATGTGGATGTGTGCACATGTGTGTGTAACTTTTGCACACATACTTCCATTTGACCTCATTGACCCTAGAGGGATAAATTCAGTTTGTCAATGATCTCTCTTTACTAATGGAAAAAGCCCCATGCTACTACCTCAGATCAAAGTGAAGAGCTGGGATGGGAGAAGAGACCGGGAGGGGAGGGGGCTGATTAGAAGGACAATTGAAGTCTTCAGAATGCCCATTTTGCTTTTCCATTTTGCCAAATGTTTTATTTAGGAACAGTCATCTCCAATGTGGTGACTGTGCCAGGCGTGATGGGCAGTCGTGACATGCGCTTTCGGATATTGTTGATACAAAGAGCTGATCCAAAAGGCAAGATGGACTGATCCATCTGTCATCTGTGCAAGCCATTTGGGACAAGTCTGGTACAAAGGGCACATGTTTTAGTCAGTTTTTCGACAATAGTCTCCACCTTGTGATTCCTGAGCCTTAATCTGGGAGAGAATCTTTCCTCAGTCATTTTGATTGAAAGACCTTCATTCCATTCGTGCCATTTGCTGTCCTTGTGTATTCACAGGGAAGCAAGCAACCTCCCCAGCACGGAAGAGAAACCTCAGCAAAGCTGGGAGGTCAGGTGACAGGATAGCCATGACCAGGAAAGGGAGAATGGAGGTCTATAAAGGCTTACAGGCCAGCTGGCCTTTTGAAGGTGTAATACAAACTTGTCACCTGCAGTGTTCCTCTTCATTCTCTCTGTGCAGCCAGGCTATGGGCCTACCTCACACTGTACTACAATGTTCATGACTTCAGTTCGGGCTGCGTTCATAGATGTCACAGGGTACACGAAATTTGAGGGCTCCACATTGGGCACACATGGAAGAAGCAACTTTCTGTTTCTTCCTTAACTGCCAGGCCATGCCCTGCTCCCTTAAGCCTATGATCTGTTTATTGCAGAGTTAAGGACTCCTGAGTCTGGTGTCAGGGAAGCCACACTAAGAATTTCCTCTTCAAGGACAAAAAATTACCTTCTGCCACAATCGGGTTCTTCTTCACCTGCCTACTGCTCTCACCACAGTGTGCTTCCAGGGGGCCCTGTGCGGGCTTTCCTCCTTTCACTGAAGAGAGAGGCTCAGCATAATTCCTTCTGAACCATCTATTTTCTGGTGAGTTCAGTAAAAGTTTATCTTGAGTGATAAGCCTTAGAAAGACTTCTCTCAGACCCTAAACTTATGAGACAGTATGAGAAATGGCTTTATAGAAAATGTCACTGACTTAGGAAGTAATAATCCATCAATGGCGCTTCATGGCTTCATGGCTCTGGTTTATCTGGCCCTTATTCCACCCCCAAGCTTATCTTGCAGGCTCTGTGCTTCAAAGTCCCACTCACTGGCCCTCAAAGCCACAGCTGCCTCACTTACCCTGTTGTTAAAAGCTCTGCTCTCTCTCCCTGACCCTCTCTGGTAACCCTTAACCATTCGGCAGGTTCTCTTAGCCACTGGACAGATTTCCATGGGAGCGTAACTTCTCTAGGAAGACAGGCTGGTTGCTATTTACACACTCCACACTCCTTTCCACCAGAGCTGGCTCACTTTGGGCTCCAAAGCCATCACGTGAGTGACTGGCAGATTGGTGTCCAACTTCCTTGACGAACTCTATGGGCCTTCTGTCTCTTTCTGTGCCCCTGACCCTAGCCCAGTGAGTGGCACTGAAGAGCTACCCAGAGATGACTTAGCCAGAGAATGCCCGTTCCATGCAGATCTTGTAGCTTTTGACATCAACTGCCCTATTGTTCATTTATCATTTAAGAGAGACTGAATTTTATTTTTAAAATTTCTGATCTTCAAAGATATTTTTTCTTCGGAAAGTGATTGATAGAAAGCACGTATTTTTGTTTTGTTAGATTTAGTTTGTTTGTTTGATTGTCTCGTAAATCTCTTCCCCTCTTATCATTTAGAATTTTTATTTTTGTATGTATCACAAGCTGTTTCCAAGCTTTGTGGATGTATTTGGATTGTACTGTCATAACTCAGCAAGATATGTCCACCCTGGGCAAGCCCATCCCGGTACAATGACAGCCGTGTGGAGGTACTTTATCTCTGTGTACACATGGCCCGACCAGAATTTTACAATTTTTTTCCCTTCAATTTGTAGGAAACATTTAAAAATTTTTCTTTTACTTTGCACCTGTATACTAACTTCTCTTCCAAGAATATTTAAGCTCTAAGCACTTTCCAATCATGACTTGATTAGCTGCCAATGTGGCAGCGTTTATAATGGAGGAACTAAGACAGAAGAGCCAAAATTTGAGAATTACATATAAAAAAAAGTTGATAACATGAGAATGTATTCCTGGCTCTTAGTCTCTTACAGTTGCACTTCAGGTGGTATCATGCTAGGTGGATAATTGGAAATTATTACTTTGGTTTTCCTTGAACATTTTTCTTTTCGTTTGGAACATGGAGTCGGGTGTGATTGACAATGATGGATGTGGACACTGGAAAATATTTTACTCCAAACACTCTCAAAAAAAAGTATCTATAAATAATCTGAAACCAACAGGGAAGAAATGATGGGCAAAGGAGCCGAATGAGTTTTAAAAAATCGTCTATGTGATAAGACAACGAATCTGTAAGAAAACATCCTTAAAATACGAGATCCAATCACACAACCTGAGAGGTGGGAGTACTTGGGACTTACTTAAAGCCTTAGGTCTTACGGCCAGATACTGACTTTGTTGGAACTCGTGATGGTCAGTTGCTGCTCCCCGGGGATGTGAGTGTTCTGCACAGCAGGTGTGAGCAGAACAGGTCTATATGGAAGCTTTTGGGGATCTCTGTGATACACAGAATTATATAAGTCACAAATATCTAAAGTAGGTCTTTACTCCCTCCAGCCCTTGATGTTTATCCCCTACGCCGAGTGCATTCTGGATCTGCAGGTGACCATCCTTTCCTGTTCTGTATTCCCAGACTGCAGGTCTGACACTTTTATTTTTGCTTAATTAAACATTATTGCGATTACTGACGACTTAGGTTTTAAAACTTATTTAGAATGAACTAATCCCCATAGCAGTGAATTCTAGACTCAGGATGTAATATACACATATGTGTACATGCCTATTCATGGGTTTTTCACAACTTCATGCTGGTAAATCACAGATTCAGTCCTTAATTGACCCAGGTACCTATTGTAATTAGGCAAACGGGGTCCAAAGCAAGTTTCCAAGAAGCTGGTGTAGGGATTATTGGTTCAGTGCTAAACAGCTCAGACAAGTCTAGCTGCCTGGTTGATGAGTTCCTCCTATGCATCACCTTGGTTTGTTTCTTCATTTTCAAGAGGTTTCTATTGCTTAGCTCTTTATTCATTAATTATTTATAGAATTCATTTAGATATATTATGAAAAATCTCTTAACTTGCTAGATATCGTCCTGTGGAGGGGTGTGATTTTAAACTAGTAAGAAACAATTTTTAAAAGTTCTCTGAAACATTCTTTTTTAATATGACATTTTTATTCTTTGAGATTTTATAAAATATATTTTGCTCCATCTCACCCTAAAACCGCCACCTACTCACACAGCCCTTCTCAATTTTACATCTTCTCTCTTCAATAACCTACCAAGTCCAGTTTATACTGTTCGTAACTGTGGGTCTACCCACCTGACCATAGTTGACCTGCTAAGGACCATATCCTTAAAGAAAACGGACTGTCCACCCCTCAGAAGCCATCAGTAGTTGGTACCTCCTCATTTAGGGCTCTGGGCTCATAGACTTCACTTGCTTCCATGTTGGGATATTGACTAGTTTGATTTGTGCAGGTCTTGTCCAGGCAACCAGTTTTTGTGAATTCCTGGGTACAGCCATCCTGTTGCATTCAGGGGACACTGGGTTGCTTCAATCCTTCAACCTCAGACTTACAGTTTTTCCATGCCTTCTTCTTTATCGTCCCCAAGGTTTTGTTAGTGTGTGTGTGTGTGTGTGTGTGTGTGTGTGTGTGTTTGCGTGCACATGTGTGAACATGTTTATGTGCATGAGTATGTGTGTGTGGGCGTGAGTGAATGTGTGTATGTGTGTGCACACATGTATGTGTGGGCATATATTATGTGAATATATGTGCATGTTTAAGTGTGTGCATATATATGTTCATGTGTATATGTGTGTGCATGTGAGTTTGCATAAGTGTGTGTGCATGTATGTGTGTATATATATAAGTATGTGTGTGCAAGCATATGAGTGTTCATGTGTGTATGTGTGTGTATTTATGCATATGTGTGTGTGTGTTTGCATGAGTTTGTGTGCATGTATGTGTGTCTGATATGACTATTTCTTGAACTGATTTAATGTTTTTAGAATGACTTTTAAGAATTATTCTAAACAGTGTATAAAAAGTGATATGTAAATGGATTTACAATGTGAAATGAGGACCCTAAACACATAATTTTATCCATCCATGGTCATTTGAAAGTACAGTCCACGAGTGGGGAATAACTTCATTTTTTGCACTCCTTGTGTCTCTCAGTCACTGGGAGGCTCATTATTGAAATTTTGTTGGTGAGCTTGGTCACAGTTACAAGAGGTAGAAGGTAGAAAACACAGTTGTGATCCTAAAGGGGGGGGCACTGCATTTAGAAAAACAATGCAGTGTACCCAGATAACATAATGAATTCTATAACATAAAGGAATATTTATTAATTGAAAGTGGAGAAATATTCCTTTATTATCTGATAGGCTATACTTCTATAAATAATACATGTTTTCTGGTGAGAAAAATGTATGCATTTGAAAAACCTAAAAGCCCAAGGTTTTAAATTTATGTTGCTTTTTATTTCTGGTTGTAAAAGACTAAAGTTATGTTTAGAACATTTGAAATTATATAGTGGCAGAAAAAGAAAAGCCTCAATAATCTTTTTTTTTTCCTTTGAAGAGAAACAACTTAACAGGTTCCTTCGCATCCTGCTTCTGTATAGGATAGCCCTTCTGCCCTCGCAATCACCTCTCTCTGCCCTAATTTCCCACGAACAAGCATCAGGTTTATGTCCTGTCATCGGGCTTAGTCAGACACTGCTTCCGGTTTGTGTCTATGCATCTCAACGGTGATTCCCATAGGAGACGTCACCAGGGATGCGGGGCTAGAAGCAGAGAGTATGTCATTTTTTCATTTGTGTTGACCCTGCACTCTCAGAAGCTGTAACAGCTCCGGCCTCACTGACTATCAGTGCCTGGTGTTTAGCACACCAGTCTTGTTTTAGGTTAAGTATGTGGACAGAAGGTCTGTCCCTGCAAGGTCTCCTATCTTGTGATCTTAACACATACACATATTTGAAACATAACTTATTTGGAAGAAATGATAACATTGGAAGAAGTGAGACATTGAGAACATGTTATCCAGATTCTATTTTGTCCAGGGTTCCCGAGTGTGCCCTGCCCCTCAGTGACTTTGTCCAGGGTCCCCATATGTCTCCCCCCCACCCCAGGTGACTTACATGCTACTACATATGCATCCACCGGCTCCCTTTAGTGGAAATAGGCAGAACTAAGGCGAAGACCTTTTTTTAATAATGAAATTATTTTAATACCTTTCAGGCAAGAAATTAGTTTCATCAAGAAAATTGATTTAATTTAGAAGAGATGCAATGTTTATAGCCATAACCAGGTTAAACATTTTTTTTTCTCCACTCCTGGATCAGAAAATAGCTTCTAACCAGCATCTAGCTGCAAATCGATTAGTTCGGTTTAAGGTTTTCAAATTTTATTAATATCCCACCTATCTCTATGGCACTAGCTTTTATGTGCAGACCTCTCAGGCTCTTCACAAAACTTCACACAATAAAGAAGGTACCACATGATCTTCGGTGATCACCCACGCCCAAGCTGCCGTCCTTAGCAGTAGGAACAATTTTTGGTTCACAGAGCAGGACTATGATAAATGGATATTTTATAAGGATATTTTATAAGTCTCTCTTGGTGGTCTTCATTTTATGTTTTATGTTTCCACATACTGATAGTCCCTTCTTTAAAAAGGAAAAAGGAGCTGTTTACAGTTAGAGTACTGAATTTATTCCCAATAGCTTTAATTATAGTCACCAATTTTAGGGGCTGATTAATTTTCATGAATCATCCAATACTCACTGTATATTTGAAACCTAAATTGAGGGGGGAATCCAGAATATTGATGGCCTACACATGGCAGCATCGGTGTTCGCCAGAGCTCCGTGCTGTGGATCGTAGGAGCACAGTGTGCTGATGGCAGGCCTACTGAGCTTGAATATTCTATGGAGACAGAGAGGGAAACATATTTTCTATATCATCCCTCAGAGATGTCTTTGGTCATCTGAATGCTGCAAAGTCGTGAGGGAGCTTCCCTTGCTAAGCTCACTTGCATCCAACAGGGAAAAGTGGGTGCGTTTGTTTCCACAGACTTCCCTTTCACAATACTCTTGTTCTGATTTAAGGCCCAGGCTGCTCTAGAACTGCCCAGGAGAGAGAGGTTATTTATTGTCCCCAATTTTGTTCTCCCCCTCCCCCTCCTCCTCCTCCTCTCTCCTCCTCCTTCTTCTCCATCCCCCTCCTTCTCCTCCTACCCCTCCTCCTCCTTTTTAGAGAGAGTATTCCATTTTAAATTTTCACATGAAGAACTCTCAGATGGTAAGAAGAGAACAAAGAGGCTTTTACCACTGAGTCAGGCAGGGCCACAGGTGAACCTAAAATCTTCCTCCGTCAAAAGTCTTTTCAGCTGTGCTCGAATCTGGGTTCATTTCAGATGGTAGAACAACACATTATGAATTTGGATGTATTGAGAGATCCTGGTACCACATGTTATTTTTAGGTGCGAAAGAGTATGATTTAGGGACCTCATGCTTTCTATTCTAACTGCGGACAAAGAGGGCTTCGTTACAAATACGATAGAAATCTTGGCTTCAGTTCTTGTCAGTGCTGCTGGGGAGTGCTTAGGCTAGTCTGCATGTAGAGACTGGCAAAAGCTGAGGGAGGAGAGTCCGGTCTGGCTAACTGATCATCCTGTTACTGCTGGGCACACCAGAGCTCAGATGTATTTGCCATAAGCTACAGAGAACTTGGTATTTCATATCATTTTACAGTGAATGTGCTCTTGCCACCGAGGGTAACTGTTCTAGAAAGAAACTCCACAATCCCGACTATTGTCCTGGGTTGTATAGTTAGCCATGGCTTTGGAGATAGAAAGAGAATTTATTTTTCCATACTGATTTTATTGAAGGAGGAGATGGGCACCCAACCTCTTGCCTAAGCAGGGAGTTGAGCCAAGAAAGCTGTGTATAGAATAAATAATTTGAACACTTGTACACATTTCAAGATTTAATGTTGGTATGTGAAAATCTTGACATTTAACTTTGAGATATGGTATAGAACCCTGTCTCCATACGTTACATTTCTGTTCTTCTGGGAACTGTGGTTTCACAGAACCAGCAGCCACGTCACATAATGAACCATCAGCATCCAGGCACACAAAGGAATGATAGATGCCACCCTGTAGAAGTGGCTCAAGAGTATTTGGTTTCTGTTTGTTTGTTTTGTTTTGTCTTACATTTAAATACATCTTATAAAAAATTATAATTTAAATTTCTGGTATATCATTTGGCTATGCTGCTGTAGACTAAAATATACCTTGAGAGAGACAGTGTACTATGGATTTGCCCACTGCATGTAATTTTTGTGTTTTGAAAGCAATAGTTGGGCAGTAAATAGAACTTTGGGGCACGTCACATTTAAGGGTCTCTTTATATAGCACTATAACTTTCTGTATATAAAAGAAATATATACATTTTCCTAAAATTAGCATAAGGCCTTGCATCTGGAGCCTCGTATCCCTCTGTGGCCATGTGTTTTTATTCCTTATGTCTCCTCTACCATTGCCAAACATAGATATTTGGGACATTGGCTTGGAAAGGAATGGGCAGGTTAAATCTCCTTTTTAAACAAACATGGAGAAATCTCATTAAAGGAAATTGCCCACACATCTTCAGTCCACTTTCTGATTCTGAGAGTTCAGTGGGGGAAACTTTATCCTCCTGTCTTTTACTGAGTTCCACTTTGTCTTAAGTGTCACCGGCAGACCTGGCACTTCCAAGGGCTGCTTCAGCCGAGAGTTTCTCAGGTGTTTTCAGTTTAATGCAAGGAGCTAATTGTAGCCCCGGGGCTTGGCAAGGCTGTAAATGCTAATCCAGGCAGTATCACCTGGTCACATGGTGTGCTTCTAGGAGTCCCCTCTGCCTTTAATGGTCTCTCACCATGCTGGTGACTTCTGCTTTCAGGAGCCCTAAAAACAAGGCACACCAGGCTGAGATTAAGTCTGAAGGGGAAAAAAAATCACAACATAGTTTGGACAATAACAGAAATCTCATGCCTTTCACTGATGATGATGAAATCTGATCTTTCCATGGCCTCAATCTTAGTTTGTGCTTCATGGTCTCTAAGCAGAATTATTGGCATACTGGTGACTGTCGTCTCCTTTCCTTCCATGAGTGAGAGGTGAGGCACCCTGAGCCTTTAGGAACAGTTCTGTCAATGCCCACAGTGATGTCTTGGTAGGTTCCCATAGCCAGAATAGTGCACTGACTCACTTGCCCTTTGTCTATCAGAGCCTGCTTGGAATAGCAGTTGTAATACAACATGGAGTGAGGGTCAGCTGGGCTGCTGAAGGCAGATACCTTTGCCTCTTAACCTGACTAAAAGTTGGTATTTCAATGGTAGCTGATTTGTCAACAGATACATAAATGAGGAGGCACATCTAGTCACGTGTTGGAGATTTTAGTCCCTACTTGTGACTTATGTACTAGTGAATGAGTGGCTAAGAGCTGAAACTATAGAAGAGAAACAGTCTACCTATCTGTTTTTTCAATCTCTCTGTCTGTCTGTCTGTCTATCTATCTATCTATCTATCTATCATCTATCCATTCATCCATTTATCATCTATCTGGCTGATCCTTTCTATTTTATCACAGACTGTGAGAGCCCAGCAGAAACTCTGCTTGGTACACACTGCAGTACACCAAGTACAACCTGGCATTAGGTTCCTGTAGTGATGGTGAGCTGGATCACGGTTCAAGAGATGGAAAATGTAGGTTGTAAAGCCCAGGGGAGGAGTTTGAAATGGAGAGAGAGCCCACAGAGAGGCAGGCATTCATGCAGCTAAGCACATGGCTGGAGACCACCTGCACAGAGGACCCTAGCACAGAGCTCAGCTCTCTGTAGATGCTTCTCTTTCTGCTCCTTGCTCCTCTGGGCGTTCTTGCTCTTTTTATGGGCTCTTCTGCTTCTCAGCCATCCACTCAGGGAGAGAAATATAGTTGTTGATACCATGCTTACATGTTAGACTTCATTCCCTTTCTCATTGTAAAAGGAGTCTGAAGACAAGCAGACTGAGTTTCCACGAAGCCGCCTTTCCTTTTGGGAGCCTGACTCACAGGAGGGGCCTCTGGGGCTCAGGGGCCCACTACAAGGACCCGGGAGTCACAGGAGGGGCCTCTGCAGTTCAGGGGCCCACTACAAGGACCCGGGAGTCACAGGAGGGGCCTCTGGGGCTCAGGGGCCCACTACAGGGACCCGGGAGTCACAGGAGGGGCCTCTGGGGCTCAGGGCCCACTACAAGGACCCGAGAGTCACAGGAGGGGCCTCTGGGGCTCAGGGCCCACTACAAGGACCCGGGAGTCACAGGAGGGGCCTCTGGGGCTCAGGGCCCACTATAAGGACCTGGGAGTCACAGGAGGGGCCTCTGAGGCTCAGGGGCCCACTACAAGGACCTGGGAGTCACAGGTGGGGCCCCTGCAGTTCAGGGCCCATTACAAGGACCTGGGAGTCACAGGAGGGGCCCCTGCAGTTCAGGGACCCAGTACAAGGACATGATCTTAAGTGAGATATAAGATGGACTGGTTTCTTTTATATTCTGATATTACACTTTGAAATGATTCTTGTCATCAAATAGAAAAATCTTTGAATTTCCTTTTCAAATATGACTTTTCTTAAATTTTATTATTGTGTTCAAATTACTAGAAGATCATCAATTGTACATGAGATGATGAGAGATTTATTAGAAATAACATAAACGTTTTCTCCAGGTCGGCCATTGAGATGCACCAGAGGGTAGAGACACCTGCCACCAAGCCTGATGACCTGAGTTTACCCAAGCCATAAAGTCTACATCTCAGAAGTATAGAGCTGACTCCTGAAAATTGTCCCCTGATTTCCATATACATGCCCACGTTGGCAAATAAATGAAAAATACAAAACATTTTTAAATAGGAATTAAACATCCAAATGACTTTTTGTATACTAGTAGTATAGGCACAATATTGACACATGAAGTGGGTTCTTATACTATATCACTGGTGCCAAAATGAGTTGAAGTACTTCATGCTTTGAAAGATACAATTTGACTCTACATCTTTACAATCTCTTAAATGTGTAGCCAATGACTCTGTGCCATGCAATTAATGGAGCTGAGGTTTAGTGTGGTTGATGGATGGATTAGAACACCCAGAGCCACTTCTAACACTGAAGCAGGCAGGTAACAGTGGCTCCAGTCAGGTCATTGTTATCTGTGATTCCCAGAATGCCGTGTGAAAATCATCTGTGCTTTAAACCAAAATCTTGTCCCTAAGAATGTTATCTTTAAAAAGTCTGTGTTCCCTCAAAATACATAAAATAGTTAACTTTGACTATGGAAAGTAAAATGCATATGAAGATTATATATTATCAATGTATACTAACCTCCATCCCAAGTTACAATGCCACAGGTAAAACTCCAATGCACATAACTGAAGGATTTCTGTGAGAAAATATGTAACACGCAGTTCTCTTGCAGCTCTTGTGTATATGTATTTAACTATAATAACTCCATCATTTAGGGTTGAAGATATATGCAAGTCTGGCATTCTCTACGATACGATTAATTTTGAAAACAAAAGAGGGCATGGTGTGAGGGAGCCATGGGATGGATTCATGCAGAATTATTGTTTTGTTTTATGTGTTCCTTTAGTTTTAAATAAACCAGAAATTTTCTACCTACCCCGCCCCACACACATTTGAAGTCTGGCGCCCTTAAGTAATTGGAATAGATATGAACCAAAAATAAGCTTAGAAAATATAAAATTATTTAATCTATGCTTCCGAGCTGCCAAGCTTTGCTCATAAGATGGCTTTAAAACCATCTTTTATGGGATCTGTGGTCGCACGCAAGTCGCAAAAAGAAAGTAGTTTTCCAAGCCGGGTGTATAGAATGAAGTCAGTCAGGGAGACAGCGCCTTCCTGACATCCTAGTAGAGGAAGTCAGTGAGAGGGAGGAGAGACAACAGCAGAGATGAACAAAGAGAAGTATTATAAAAAGCCCATGTGAGCAGGCCAGGCCTCAGCGGCTGCTGCTCCTGTCGGGGTAACACAGTCTTGGGTACACCCAGCGCTAGTGTTGTTCAGAGTGCACAACCCTCTGTGTGGGCATCCCAACAGTCAGAGCGCACTTATGAATCTGAGGACATGACTTCTATGATCGGTTGGCTACCCTGTCCTCACGACTCCCTGACCAGTGTAATAAACATAATTCTTTGCCATTTGCACAAGGTCTTCCAGACCAGGGGACATATTAACCTCTGGTGAGGATTGCTGCTTAGTATCTAAACGCCACATAGCACAGCCACCATGTTATAAATGATGTTTCCCACAGTCCTCCCCAAGGTGGGAGGGAGAGGGTGCTGTGCGCTAGAGAGCTGCTTATTGAGACAATGGAAGCTCACACCATCTTGGCTGCAAGGTTCCTATCAGTGGCCTCAGTTCTCCAGGTCTGATGAATCCACTGCCCAGTCTCCTTCAATTGACAGCTGGCTGTTGTCTTCAGTCTCCTGAGTGAACTTAAGACAGAGTAGTTGGAAGCAGCCACAGCATCATAGGAAGTGAGAGGAAGTTGGCCCCAACTTCTGTGTTCACATACAGGCAGCAAAATAGAAAAGAAGGGCCCGTGCAACAATGGCAGCCTCTCTGAGGACGGTGTGTGTGTGTGTGTGTGTGTGTGTGTGTGTGTGTGTGTGTGCCTGTGTGCATGTGTATGTGTGTGTATATGTGTGCCTGTGTGTGCTTATGTGTGTGTCTATGTGTATGTGTGTGTTCACATGTGTATGCATGTATGTGTGCCTGTGTGTGCATGTCTATATGTATGTGTGCTTAGGTATAGGTATGCCTGTGAGTGCCTATGTGTGTGTGCATGTATGTATAGATGTGTGTGCTTGTGCGTGTGTATTTGTGCCTTGTGTGCTTATGTATGTGTGTGTGCGTGCATATGTATGCCTATGTGTGTATGTGCATGTATACTTGGAACTTTCTGATTTGAGTAAACTGACTGGATAGTAAGCACTAGGGATCCCAGTATCTTGTCATGGCCCTCCCAGTATGCTTGAAGGCATACAGGCTTTAACAGCCTGGTACTGGTATATCTGATATCTAGTTGTTTTAGGGGGTACTGAGGATCTCAGCTCAGGACCTCAAGCTTGTGAGCCAGCCACCTTATTCACAGAGCTTCTTTCTGCTCCAGGATTACTCTAGAAGCCGGAGCATCCAGTGCTCCTTTGAGTGCATTTTCCTGACTCTAAGTCTTCACGTAAGTTCCCATCTTCGATCTGTTTCTACTTGAGTGTGTTGGAAAAGAATCCTCTGTTCTCCAGCTTGCTCTTTCCAGGGATCTATTTAAAACCTTATCTGGCAATTGAATGCCAAGTTTGCATCCAGGCCCTCCCTGTGCCCGCTCCACCACACCACATGGCAGAGCACAACAAGGCTGGCAAAGCTTTCCTCTGGCATCCTAGTGTTCGATGCCCCAGATTCGGAGGACGCTTACATCCTGCCAACAAGGTGTTTCCTTCAAGGATACCAAGGTTCAGAGGGACGGCTTTGTAGGAGCTGGGGTGCTTGCTTGAAGCTATTTTTGTTGTTTAATTTTTATTAATTCTTAGGGCATTTCACACAATGTATTTTCATCTTATTCTTCTCATAGCCTTTGCCAGATCCACTCGGCCTACCTGCCTGCCCAACATCTTGTCCTCTTTCCATTTTCTTTTCTTTTTTTCTTTATAACACACTGACTCAAATTTGGGCTGCCCACATGAATTCATTGTTCACCATTCTGTGATTTGTTTATTTAGTATATCTTTAAACATTTATTTCTGTATTTTGTGTGTGTGCTTTTGTGTATGTGTGGTTTGTGTGTGTTTTCCAATCTATGTGTTCAAAATACATGTAACATGGCTCATTGTGCAGAGATCATGAGACAAGTTGTGAAGGTAGATTCTCTCCTTCTACCATGTGGGTTATGGGAATTGAACTCAGGTCCCTGGTCTTGGTGGCAAGCCTCTTTAACTGCTGATCTACCGTGTCAGCTCGTGTCATGATTATTGATTATCATACTAATATGTTTTTTATATCATACTACATTTCATATTAAATGTTCTTGTGTTTGCTTTGCCTTCACAACCATATACAATTTTTAAATTTATCGTTTTAACATTTTTATGTACTTTCCTTGCTGTTCCTATGAGTGTATGGCTGACAGTCTCTGGACAGGTGTGTGTCCTCACCCTAGCCACCCAGCCTGTGTTTTAAGTGCTGTCCATTTTATTTTACTCTTTCCTTTTGTGTGACTAGGATATTTTGTCTTTGGGTTCTAGAATCTTGTCTTTCATTGTAAGTACGGACTTAAGAGAAAGCAGAGAAATCCATGCTTTGGGGACATATTATGAGTATTTTAATATTTTATCTTTCCTTGCTTGACTGAGATGCTAGTCAGAACTGGTAAGAGCCAAGCTCGACCTAGATTATGTGTTGCAATTGCATGGTTTATTGTGATGGCCATCGGTAGGAAGCTATGTGTAAGAGGGTGGGCATGTCTCCCCACATGCCTGAGATGGTCCAGAAATGGAGACAGATATTTTGCGGATTCTTTCAGTCCTTATGTATTAAAAGTGCTTCACAGGCTACAGGGAATATCAAGCCTACTATACAGCTGCTTCTGAATGGTCTTGTACAAGGTGTGGCAACCAAGTTTTATACACTTTGCCTAGCAAAAAGCAGCACACCCAAAACCCAAAACAGCAGACGTTCACTGGTGGAGCTAATGACTACATCAGAAGGTTCCACCCTGACCATTTTTCAAGTCATAAGGTAGTAGTATTTTGCCAATATTTTTGCTATAAAGAACTTCTATAGCTACTGTGTTCTTAAAATGTGTTTTATGTGTGTGTGTGTGTGTGTGCATGTGTATATCTGTGTGTGTATGTGCATGTGTTTGTGTGTGTATGTACATGCACCATGACACACATGTGGAGGTTAGAGGATACTTGAGGGAACTGTTCTCCCCTTTTTCCATGTGGGTTCCATGGATCCACAACGTTTATGAGGTGAGACAGCAGATGCCTTTACTGGTAAAGCCATCTTGCCAACCCAATCCATTGTTATTTTAATGGTCAGAATTTGTCCTATGAAGGCTTATTTTTCTAATATGTGATCTACTTTGCCAGCTTGAATTTTACTTAATTATTTGAATTTTTAATTATTATTATGTAAAGATTTGTTTTTGTGTCAAGAAATTGTCCTGTCCATTTTATAGCTCAGCCTTATTATTGTTACTATTTTGATTTTGCTACCACCGATAATAAACTCTCTTTTGCTGAAAAGGGAATTTCCCAATTCTGATATACACTGAGAGAGTCGCAAAAGATACTAAGAAATTTGGAGACTATTACATAAATGGATTGCTACATAAAGGAGGAGAAGGTTGTTGATTACAAAGAGGTAGGGCATTGTGATCTTAGATGAAAATGATACAGTCTTGCTGGTAAGAGCACAGCCAGGAGAGGCAGACAAAGACCATGGAGGCAGAATGCAAGGGGCCTACGTGGAGTTATATGCTTGTATGAAAACTTGAGGATTATAAAGTCCCCAAAGAAGTGATAGCCCCATTGAAGATCTATAGGTCCTATATATCCTGAGGTTTTGAATTTTTAACATATGTAATTATACACTTCAAACACCCCCAGGGAGGGTCAGGATAATTATTATCTCCGTGGAAACAGAGACCAAAGAGATAAACGATGTTTTTAAAGACACACAGTTGTGTTTTCTTTTAGTGTCAGATATGTGACTTTAGGCCTTTTAATTCCCACTCTCCTGTCATTCTCCAAAGCATCAATGGAAACGGTTTAGTCACTAGAGTCAGAGATTCTTCCCCTCTGTGCAGGTGCATGCGTAGAGATCTACACAGGAGTCTAGATAATCTACAGGTATTTAAGTTCATTGCAGGATTAATTGATAACACTGGTCAGACTTCCCTTCAACTGAGGGTGATCATTTATCTGATCCCTCTTTTAATTCCATGGTACTTTATATTAGTTCAATTATATGCATAAGGCTCCCCCCTAGAGTGGACTGTTGCTGAGTTTATTAAAACCTAAGTCATTCTCATTAGACGGGGAAGAGGTAAGAACATGAGTTTTCAGACATAGTCCTCAGGGAATAGTTTATTGTGTCCACTAGCCAAGCAGATAAACACAGGGTGCTTCTGGTAGGGGTATAAAGACAGGGGAGCCAGTTTTGTCACTGAGCTGTCAAAGTAAAAGCACATAAGGTCAACGAGGTCCAGTCAGGTAGGCTGAGGTAGTGATGGACAGGTCAGGAAGGCTGAGGTAATATTGGGCTTGGGTGATCAATCAATGGGCACAATGTTGCAGAGAAGATCAAAAAGGAGTTTGATATTATATTGTATCATGTTGATCCAGTTGGAGAAAATGTTTCTGAATATTTACCTCAGCAAAAAAGAAAACTGAAGTGGATACATAATGATTAAACCAGTACTTGGATATTGAAACAATGTTTGTTGACATCAAAACAGGAACTCTACCCTACACAGCACCATGAGTATCTCCCATTAAAATGAACACAGAGAAAGGGGTAGAGAGCTAGAGAGATGGTATAGTGAGGTGACTGCTTGTCAGCATGAGGACCTGAGGGTATAGTCCCAACACCCATGTAAAAGCCACGAATAGTGGCTGTAGAGTAAGGAGGATCCTACATCACAAACACACACACACATACACACACACACACACACACACACACACACACACACACACACACCAAAGAGTAAAACAAAATAAAGTAAGTCCAATGTTGATTTTTTTCAACTGGCATTTGATGGGAGAAAACAAAGCCGTGAGCCTGGGAAGGCAGAGCCACATTCATCCTATGGACCCGGGAAGGCAGAGCCACTTTCATCCTATGGACCCGGGAAGGCAGAGCCACATTCATCCTATGGACCCTGGAAGGCAGAGCCGCATTCATCCTATGGACCCGTCTCCAAGCAAGAGCTCTACCTGCAATCTGAAGAGTATGTTTCCTGGCTGTGCACTGCGTTGGTTTCCTGATTTGTCCTCCTCAGGCTAGTCAGGCCATGTCTTCTAGATGGATAGAGCCACAGCTCTTTGAAATACCACAGAGGGTCAGGAATGAGTTAGAATATTTTCTAGCAACCATGACAGTTTTCAGCACAATTTTTCACATGTATGTGCATTGCATGTGTTTTACTTGTGCCCAGGTGCATAAGCACATGTGTGTATATAGAAGTTGAGGCTGAGGTTGACCCTGGGTGTTTTCATTGCTTTCTATCTTAAACTTTGAGGTAGGCTTTCTCCCTAAACCTAGAGTTCTATGTTTTGGCAAGCTGGCTCACCAGCTAGCTCCCTGACTCTTCCTCTAGTGCACTGGAATTATATGAAGGCTGGCATGGCCACACAGCTTTTTATATGTGTTCTGGGGACCCGAACTCTCTTTCTCACAATTTCATGATAAGTACTTTACCTACTGAGCCAGTCTCCTGAGTCCTACTATATATAGCTTTTTATGAATTTTCTTGTCAAGAAAATGGGAGAGACAAACAGAAGTCAGTATCATGGCTATGTGGCTTTGCTATTTCTTATTATTGTGTATTATTTATTAATTAACTAGTTAATTAATTTTGAGTCAGGCTTTTCTGTAGTACAACTGACCCTACATTCATCATGTAGGTGAGACCACAGTGAACTTCTTTTCCTTTCTCCATGTCCTGAGTGGTTACAGATGTGGCCCACCGTGGCTGGTTTCTGCTCTGCTGGGATTGAATGTGGGGCCTTGTGTTTATTAGATAAGCATTGTACCCACTGAGATACATGCCCAGCCCTTTTACTCTGAATATGCTTCTTTATGCTTCTACGGACCTCACCAGGAGGCCTCTGTCAGTGTCAAGATTGGAGCTCCGTGGTGTTGGGACATGGTGCTTGATGGAGACCTGATCTAAAGGGCCCAGGAATCCCTGGGACATGGTGGCTTTGTTTCTGTTTGAACTTTGCTGCTCAAAGTGAAATATCTTGCCTATTATTTGTCCCTATTCTATTCTCTCCATCCCATTCTCTGCCCTTCCTCAGCATCCCTGTCTGTGTCCGGTTACCCTTCCCTGGGAGTAAACCCTAGATGTTTTCTATATTAACCCCTGCTTGGGGCACATGAGCACGAGGTGCTCTCAATTCCCCGGCAGTCATAAATTAATTAAAGTAGACAGGAACCACCAACAAAAGAAAGTTCTCCGTTTCTCTCCCCTCCCCCTTCCTTTCTCTTTCTTTCTTTTTGCCAGTAAATAGCCAGCTCCTTTGTTCCTGGCTGTACCATTTCTTCTCTGTCTCCATTGTCCTCATTGTTCTCTGGAACAGGAGGGGTCTGGGCCAGGAGCAGCAAGGTCTCTGCTAATGACGGGAAGTCTTTAAAGTTTGCACTGCATTTCATCTTCTCTGTGGGAGTTTTAGGACGTACCCAGTGTTTGATCCCCACCGTGCAACTTTGCTTCTAGTTAATTAACAGATCCCCCATTACCCTTTCTCATTGAGAGGCGCATGGGAGGCCCATTGGGAAGTAATTCAAGGCCAATCTGAGTGATGGAAGGAATTAGTGAAGTCAGTTGTTTTAGGGCTAATGCTCAGGAAATAAAGATGTCCCATTTCGAGGTCTCTCTCATTCGAAAATTTAGCTCAGTGCTCTCTTCTGTTACCATAGAACAGGTATGTCGATGATTTTTGCCTTAGAGCTGTGTAAGGACCATTCAGAGGCAATTTATAACTGTCAGAAATCTAAATAAAAAGATGATGATATTAGAAAATGGAACAATGTTAACAAGGTTTTTTTTTCCGTCTTTTTATGGCTCACTGTCTCTTTCTGCCCAACCTATTAGCCAGGTCTCGACTGTCCACAGTAACTTGTTCGGGGCTTATGAAACAGAATAGCTGACATGGGTATTTCAGGGGTAACTCATTTTACAGCCCAGGAAATGTCAGACCTTGTTCCAAGGGTGTCAGGATGATTTACAAATAACAAATCACAGGTCAGTAGTGGGATTCTGCCCCCCTTCCAGGCTCTTTCCAGGGAACTCGGCAGAACAATGCCACAAGTCACACCTTGGTGCACGAGTGCCCAGAACTGAGCCCTTGTGTTTTGTTGAGTGCACTAGCCTGGACCACAGGTAGCCCCACTGACAAAGGTGTCTGTAGGGAGAATGTCTTGCTCAACTTCCTATCCTTCTAGGCCCCCAACCCTATGAGCAATGACCCCCTTTATCTAATGAATTAGGAGCCACTCCCGGCTTGCAATTCTCAGTTCGACACTTGGCATCGAGAACCAAAGCAGGGCTATTTAGTGCAGCAGTAAATGGCCTGCCACATTAGCCCCCTGGCATGCTCAGCTATTAGGTTGTTTTACTGTTGTTAAAGTTACATTTGTTAGGTGGAGTTGCTTCCCCTCCACACACACTGAGCAGAGCCTGATGCCCAGTGGAGTCGGCACATGTACACAACGTGAGCCAGGCAAGACCCAGAGGGCTAGGCCCCCTGGCTTCACCTCACATCAACAATACCGTCCAGATGCAGAAGTGAGAACCTAGAAACTCTACAACGTGGGTGGAGTTGGGGAGGACACTGGACAGACTGGATCTCTGCTGTGCTGTGGCTAAGCTAATTACTGCACTTCAGAGCAGTTCATAAGTGAACCACTAATTGTCAGAGTGCCACCAAGTAAGGCAAGGCCAGAGTGAAGGCTGATATGGCCAGCATGCATTAAGGCACACACTGCAGCTAGACAGAAGGCTAAGACATGAGAAGAGTGTCCCCAAATGGAAGGAGAAATAACTATGGTTGATGGTGTGTGTGTGTGTGTGTGTGTGTGTGTGTGTGTGTGTGTAAATAACCATGGTTGTCATGTGTATGTGTGTGTGTGGAGGGGGTGAAAGAATGAGAGAGGGAGAGAGAGAGAGAGAGGGAGAGAGAGAGAGAGAGAGAGAGTGCTATAGACAGACAGTCAGACAGAGAGAGACACACATACACAGAGTGTCTCTGCAAAGCTAGGAACATGCCAGCAGTATCTAGTTCCATGCAGCCAGCTTGCGAGTTGACTTGGCATTTGGTAACTTGGGAGCGGCTGCCAGTGTGTGTGTGGTGGGGAAAGAGGGAATAGACAACAAGAAAAACACATAGAGCTTAAAAAAAGATGTAAAATGATTCACTTCGTGCCATATGGACAAAAAATGTTGTCACAAAAATAAGGCCAAAAAATAGTGCCAGGTTAGACTTTTAGTTCAAAAACATATGTATAACCATCCCATGAACATGAATTTTAATTAGTATTTTGATAGAGAGAAACCAGATATTTTTTTAACCTGCTCTGTTCTTGTTTTCTGTTCCTCTCCCAGTTTTAGCCTCCATTAAACATTCATATACTGTATGTTTTGTGTCTGCATGAAGAAAAATGCCTTATCCCGGGACTGGTGGGAATGCAAACATCTTAGTTTTCTGTGGCATACAAAATATCTTCCCAGTGGAGCATGCAAGTAGAGGCTCATCACAGGGAAACCAAGCTCTCTCTCTGAGACCCAGGCACACCAGGGAGGAAGGGAGCCATATGCCTCGCTTTTTGTCAGCAGAGGCAGCTGGACCCATTCCGTTCCCCACGTCCACCATTCACAGGATTCACGACTCGTCTCTCTGGGGTGCCTGTGCATGAAGGGATGCATTTCACACATATATGTATATACATACACATGTATAAATGGCATGTATATATAATGTAGATGTATATATATTATTATTGAGTATACAGAACAGTTCAGGGAGAGAATTGACTAAAACCACACAATGGTAGTTCAATTTGGTAATGGATCATATAGTTTATTAATAAACCAATCTAAGCTTTGCGCAGTGGCAATATCGTAGCCAATGAGGTTTATCCGAGGAGCGATTATTGCTAATAAACCAATCTAATGTCCATTCACACATTTGCACTTCACTTATCAGCTGTGATCTATTACCTTTACATATGCATATATACCTATGTGTGTGGGTGCCTACACATATGTGTACATGTTTAGAGACCAGAGTTCAGTGTTGGTATTTTTCTCTATTGTTCTCTACCTTACTTTGAGACCACATGTCTTGCTGTGCCTGTCTCCCTGTCCTAGCTAAGCTGCTCGCCAGCAAGCCCTGGGAATCCCATCCTGGCTAACACCAGGTTACAGGTGCTAGCTGTCATGCCTGGCTCTTCCATGAGGGCTGGAAGGAGGATCCAAACTCAGGTCCTCAGGCTCCTGCTGCCAATCCTTTCCCCTCAGATCTACTTCCTCCTCATTTCAGTGCTTCTCTTGCTTCTACAAAGCATTGGTAATATTGCAAGACCTGTGATAAACTATTCTCCCTTAGCAGAATTCACCAATCTTCAGTATGCGTGTGTGTGTGTGTGGGGGGTGTTATGTATGTGTGTGGGGGGGTGTTATGTATGTGTGTGTGTGTGTGTGTGTGAGATGTGGTATATACATAGTATGTGTGTATATGATGTGGTGTATGTAGTATATACATTAATGTATTTGTTGTGTGATGTATGTGTGTAGGGTATGTGTTGTATGTGTATGGTGTGGTGTGTATGTATGTGTGTATGTATGGTATATATGGTATATGTGTATGATGTGTGGGGGTATACACATATATGTATATGTTGTGTATTGTGTTTGTGGTATATGGTATGTGTGCATGGTGTGTATGATGTGGTGTATGCATTTATGTGTGTGTTGTGTATAATATGTGGTATGTGTGTATGGTTTATGTGTGTAGTGTGTATATGTGTGAATGGTGTATGTAGTGTGTATGTGTGTGTGTATGCATGTATGTGTGTTGTATGTGTGTTTGTGTGGTGTGTATGTATGGTTTGTATGGTATATGTGGTATGCATGTGTATATGTATGTGATAATATATGATGTGGTGTGTGTGCATGTTGTCTTTTTGTGTATGTGTGTATTATAATGTGATATATGTAGTATGTGTGTGTATGTGCATGAATATGTTTGTGTTTATGTATGTGTGATGTGTGTTGTACTTGTGTATGTGTGTATATGTGTGTGTTGAATGTGTGTTTGTGTTGTGTGTATGTGTGGTGTGTATAGTATATGTGGTATACATGTGTGTATGGATACATGGTGTGTGTATGTATATATATGTGATAATATGTGGTGTGGTGTGTGTATATGTATGTGTGCATATATGGTATATGTGATGTGTATATGCATGTATATATGTGCATGTTGCATGTGTATATGTGTATGATACATGTGGTGTATGTGTGTATGTTGTGTGTGTGATTTATGTGTGTAGTGTGTGTATGTGTGAGTGGTGTGTGTGGTGTGTGTATATATATATATATATATATATATATATATATATATATATATATACACACACATATATATATATATGTGTGTGTGTGTGTGTGTTGTATGTGTGTTGGTGTGGTGTGTACATGTAGTGTGTATGGTATATGTGGTATGCATGTGTATATGTATATGTATGTGACAATATGTGGTATGGTATGTATGTATGTGTGTGCATGTATATATGTGTGTGTTGTATGTGTATATGTGTGTATGATAAATGTGGTGTGTGCGTGGTTTATGTGTGTAGTATGTGTGAGTGGTATGTATGGTGTGTGTATGTGTGAGTGGTGTGTATATATATGTATTGTGTGTTTGTGTATGTGTGTATTAAGAAGGTTGTTCAACAAGGAAGCAAGGTACATTCTGACTATCCCCTCAAAAGGAGTATTGGTACATCAGATATTTGTATTGTGAATGATATAATTTAATAGTAATACTATTTAATTTATTTAAAGTATATCATCAATAAATTATTAATAATTTTATTAAATTAATAATAAAATGTATCACTTAGCATTGAAACCCAAACCTGATATGGTGCTATATCCTGTAATCCAGGTATTGCTGTCCTGCCCTGCTCTCCCAGAAGTGACACCGAGGCAGAGCACAGGAGCTCAGACAGGCCTTGGCACCCTCTCTCACACCAACAGTTTTCTGAAAATTATGGGGAAATCTTTGGAAATATTCTTGGATTGTTGGAGTTGTCATTCAGTGTTCTAGTAGCCTTGAGTGTGTGAGACCCTTGGTTTGATTCTTAGCAACCCTGAAATATAAATAACCATAAAAGAAATATATGGAGTTATTAAATATAGCATTGGCTGCAATTACAAAATATTAGAAACAAACTAAGTCCTCCTATCTAAGACACTTACTGGATAAATTAAAATAAGCTCATATAGTAAAATGTCATGTGAAAGAACAATGAATATAGCAGTCATTCTCTCTGTATGATTTGTAGATGTTCCCAAGGTCCATGGGTAGGTCAGGATTAAAAAAAAAAAAAAAAGGGTCCAGAGAGTCAGAGAGTCAGAGAGTTAACAGAATGCTCGTTTCCATCGAAAAGTCTAACAAATAAGAATAATTACATGTATATAGTTGATCATTTCAGAGAGTTAACAGAATGCTCGTTTCCATCGAAAAGTCTAACAAATAAGAATAATTACATGTATATAGTTGATCATTTGAAGACATAAATACAGGAAAGATAGGTTTGAGCATGGGAAACTGATAAACAATGTGTAGTGTGAACAGGATTGAATGGAAGCAAACAGTACTGCCTTTAATTACAGCTTAAATTGTTGAAGCTATGCATTTTATGTATTTTAAAAGTCAAATTTAAAGTCAACAGAGATGAGACAGTATCTGATAGATTGTAAGATGGATGGATAGATAGATGATAATCGTTGTGGCTGGAGCTTGGGACCATTGCTTTACCAAACACTGAAAGGGAGGGAGAAGCCTGAAGGACATGATCAAGGACCATGAATAGTATTGATGATGGCCTACCTTACTCTGAAACCATGTTAGCATTCATTCCCGCAAATGCCAGGACTTCCTCCTCCCTTCTAATAAGAAGGGAGACTGGACAGAGCTGACTCTGCCCTACATAGGGCGTCAGAGTTGAGTCACCAATGTGATTACTTAGATATTCTGCTGAAAAGAGAAGGCAGTGAAGGCAATGTCTGCTCAGACTGTTGGCTTGCGTCTGAATCACAACCAGGAGGACAACACAGTACAGGCTGCGCCGCTTGCTTTCTATTAAGCCACATTATTTCATTATTCTTACTTTTATTTACTACACACAAAAAAGTGAGTACTCTTTTCTGCTTCTGTGCAACCCAGGCTCTTGAGGGAGAAACCAGTTTTTGTATTAACCATTTAAAGGTAAAACATAATTACTAAAATTAGTTTGCTAATGAAATGCTACCATAAAAGGTGGAAAAACATAAAAATTATCTGATTTAATAATTTATCCAGGAGTTGCAGAGGCCCATAGTTATTAAAGAATATCTTCAAGCTTTCTCTTCTTTCATGGATGGCTGACAGGCCAGCTCTTAGAATGTATCATGATGTAACGATGTGCGTCATTTAACTATTAGGCAGCATGGCAGTTTCCTTATGCAGCAGGCATCACAAAGTACTACCAGCTTGGTTTATTGTTGAGTAATACGTAGCTCTAATGTAGGTCTAGAGTCACACCATCAACTCTTGGTCTTGAGTAAAGTGAAGGAAGACATTGGCCTGAGGCCAACACTCCCTGTCTGTAGAGAATGCATGTTTGATTTCACCTAAAGTACTGGAACCTGCAGTGTCTCTAAAATGTGAGTGCTTATTTTTATCCGAGGGCGAGCCATGCTACCTAAGAGAGCAGCCAGGATGCCGGGATGACTAGGAGAGACTGGAAGAGTTCCAATTCCCCTTGTGTTTCAGATGGGAAGGAAGAGTTTTTGAGGCAGGAAGAGCCTCTGTTTGTGGAAGGTGCTAGCTCAATTAGTGGTCTCAGCATTGAAACTGAATGTCAACCACTTGCCCTCAAGCTCTGACCACAGGAAAATATCAAGAATAAAGCAGAAATAGTAGTTTCTTATACCAAAAGCTTTGGAATAAAAGAGCTCCCATTCACTGTGGGCAAGGTCTACAGTCTTAAATTGGGGATCCATAGACCCCATCCTGAGTGAAGGAATGAATTTCACCAGATGAGATTCTGGCATGGGTGTGCATGTCATGTCTGTGTATACATTTGGGCAACCCCCCCCCACACACACACAGACAGAGAGAGAGAGAGAGAGAGAGAGAGAGAGAGAGAGAGAGAACCCGCTAAATAATATTTTTCCTTCTTTGCTATCTTATTTACATTTTATCTCCTAGAGTAAATTCCCATCATTTGATTTTTTAAAAAAAATATTTCAATATTACTTAAGCAAAGATGAGTAACGATGTGAATGGCTTTTAAATATGTTATTACCATTCAAATACTCTGTGGATAAATTATATTTTAAAGGTGGGGGGGGACTCTGAAACATTCCAAATGGAGGCTTCGCTCTAAGTAATCAAAATTGCCTTGCCTGTTCAGAGCGGCATTAAAAGCCCCATCTGCTAATTGAGTGAAGGCAGGGCCGAAGCAGCCCTGTCCCCTCATTAGATGATCTTGCAGGCACGGCTTGTCATCCTGGGTTGCCAGGCTCAATCTAACAGTACTGCTGGCTCAAATTAATGGTAATTCATTATGACAGACTATGTCCTTCCAGCGCAGCAACAATGGGGAGCCAGTGGGACATCTGTCTACTCCTGCTCTTTCTTGATCCTGGTCCTTCCTTCCTGCTGTAGTTCAAGCAATCACCTTTGCATAAACCTGCATTCCATGGCTAACTACAGACTGGAGATTCTGCTGGGGCTTAACAGACAGGCTTTGTAAAGAGGATCTAGGACAATAGGCTGAGACACTGTGGAAAACTGTGGCACTTCCTAAGGGAAGTGCAGTGCACTGTGTACATGCATGAGTGTGTGTGTGTGTGTGTGTGTGTGTTTACACACACATATGCTATGGATTCTTAGGGAGAAACATTCAACGGTTGTGATGTTTTCTCCCTCAGTGTCTGGCTGTTGAACACTTTGCGGCAAGCTCTGGGTGGCAGGATGACCTCACTCTCTAGCCACCCTTTCCTATCACAGGACCAGGCAGATGGAGTGGGATTCAAAATGTCCTGGCAGTGATGTGGCTGGACACTCCCCTTGGCAAATCTAATTTTTATGTTTCATGGGCTTATTGTATTGACTCAGTTCGAGGAAGGCTGGCTCAGCTCTACCCAGCAGAGAGTGTCAGGATGTCTCTGATGCAGCTTTCCTCCATGTCTGTAGATCACCCACAGGGTGAAAGGTGGAATATTGACTTGTGAGCTCTACAGGGGCTGCTGCTTCTTGGGAATGAAGTCTAGGGCTGCAGGGTCTGACAGTGTTTTCCAAGCCTGCATCTGAGCTCACAGTAGGATAGCTACTTTAAGCAGCTGGGCCATGGTGTGATTTCCAAGATGTTAAAAGCCTGGCTTCCTCAAGCACCATTTTTACTTTGACATTTCACAGATTTGTACATTTGGGTTATATTTAAAGAACTAGCCCCACCTTTCTCAAGATAGAGTAGAAAGGCTACCTGTGGTTAGACGCCAATATTCATTCATTCATTCATTTGTTCATTCATTCATTTGTTCATTCATTCATTTGTTCATTCATTCATTTGTTCATTCATTCATGGGGTCTCTCTGGGGTTTGACTCTGTCAGCACCATTGCTTCTGTTCAAATTTTCCATTCAGAATATAAAACCATTGCTTTATGTCACAAAGTTCTTGAATAAATACAGTCTATCCACCATTCCATAATACTTGTTAATGAGTGTTCATTGAGCTCCTGCACAAATATATTCTCCCACATCTGTCTTCACAGTAAAAACCTTAGCCCAAACACCTTTGAGCCATCCATTGCTAACTCTTTCCTGAAAAGCAAAGCCAAGCAGTGTGTGTGTGTGTGTGTGTGTGTGTGTGTGTGTGTGTGTGATGCACATAGTGCTGTATTTAGGTGTATGATGAAGTTTGTGCTGAATATCTGCCTGTTATGTCCTTAGCACAGTGAATATGTGAGAGTAATGAACTTAGTGTTGTGCTTGTGTGTGCATGATGAAGTTAGCACTGTGTGCATGTGTGTGCATGATGAAGTTAGCACTGTGTGCATGTGTGTGCATGATGAAGTTAGCACTGTGTGCATGTGTGTGCATGATGAAGTTAGCACTGTGTGCATGTGTGTGCATGATGAAGTTAGCACTGTGTGCATGTGTGTGCATGATGAAGTTAGCACTGTGTGCTTGTGTGTGCATGATGAAGTTAGCACTGTGTGCATGTGTGTGCATGATGAAGTTAGCACTGTGTGCATGTGTGTGCATGATGAAGTTAGCACTGTGTGCATGTGTATGCCTTGAAGTTAGTGCTGCCCCCCTGACACAGGAGAACCTATGTGTATGTTCTTACCATAGCCGTGGGGATCAACAGAAGCATGTTTAGTTTCTGAGGACTCAGATTGCTACAGGAAGTATGTGGGTTCTGTTGGGAGATGTTAAGTGATTTGTATTTCCATGATGCTAAGGGCTAAGGGGGTAAGACACAAGACTTCCTGTTCTGTTCAAACCTCACAGTGGCTTCTGCTTTTCCACAGAATAAAAGTTTGTCCTTGCTATATAGCAAAGCAGGCCTTGGGGCCCCAGAGTATCCAACTTTTGTATATGGCTAAACAGAGTTGACCTACAAAGTTCACAATCAAGAACCACACAATGCTACTTTTAAAAGGCAAAGGGCTTTCCTAATGTTTTAAATATCCTAGGCCCTGCTCATCGGATCTCATTTCCTGTCACCACCCCAGACCCAATGGGAAGGGTCGGTTTGCTTGGTTCCTCAGCTCTACAACCTTGCTGATCTGCCTCAGTGCTCTCCACAACCTTGCTGATCTGCCTCAGCGCTCTCCACTTACAGCAGAGGCTTGAGGGGCCTCCAGCCTCTGTCTTGCAGGTGTCCTTACAGCCTTACCCGGTTGTTTCAGATTCTTGTCTGCACATTCCCATCGACAAACAGAAAGCTTCCTGGGGGGATTTTAGTGCTTTGTTTTCTGCTCTGATCAGTAACTGATAGGAGAGGCTCAGAAAGCGGTTTCTAAAGGAACAAAATCTAGACTTGTATCCATTTTGAGTAGCGCGGTGCTAAAGACCCAGAGAGTTAGTGGATGGGAAGATGAACCATCGGTTGAGAATGCTCACTGCTCCTGCTGAGGACCCCAGCTTGCATGGGGCAGCTCACAGCTGCCTGGACCAACAGCTTCAGGGGACCTGACGCCCTCTCATGGCCTCCACAGAGACCCGCAGACACACGCATGCTCAAACTAAAAATAAAATATACCTTTTTATATGATGGCCTAGAGACCTAAAGCTGAGAAACTAATAGAGTTGTCAAGAGACCATCAATAGAAGTTTGCATGTTCTCCCAGATGAATCTACTCATTCATTTTATATACTTGTTGAGGTCCAACTTTAAATCGAGCTTTATATGAGCAAGCTAGTTTTAGAGGTGGAAAGTTTTGGATAAGAGATTGCAGAAAGTGAGGAGCAGGTAATAAGGAGGTGGGGAAGGGAGGCCTTCAGTTTGCATTTTCTTTAACTTTAATATGACCAACTTACATTCATTTTATACATTATGTCATTTAATACCTTAGCAAACACTGGGCATCAGCATTGCTGCAGCTGCCCACGGGCTCCACTGGAACGAAGGTGGGTTGTGCTGTCAGCCATTGCAGGATTTCGGGAGAGCTCTGCCCTGCTACCTCTGACTACAGGCACCCAAGTTCAGCTCAGCACCCTCATCCCTTCCGAGTTTTCTGTGTTGTCTACTGCATACAGTGCAGTGCTTTTGACAAGCAAAGATTCACTGCTGAAAACTTGGCAACACGTAGTAAGGCACAGCTGGAGCTCTAAAATGCCCTGGACTATGGTCTAGGGCTCAGGTCTACGTGGGATGAATGGGTGCAGGTGTGCTTGCTGTGCTAGGAGAATGGGTTATCAGAGTATGGGATGCCCAGCCAGGAGGTTTTAAAATGTATGCTGTATTTAAACAGCACATGGTTTATATATGAGATCTGTGACCTCACTGAATAGACTTTTATTATTAGGAAAATGACATGAGTGTTGAGAGAGTATAGATTAGCATAAGGAAATTCCAGAGTTAATATTGTAGTATGTATGTTATCTTATCACCCCCTCAAACTTGAGAAATTTCAAACCAAACTCATTCTAGTTTGATGCAATCTGTAATTGAGTACTTCTGTCTGTTTGGTAACATGCTGTTATCATTCCTGGGAAATACAAGCACGTGCCTCATGCCTTAAGATCATTTGGAGAGCTAGCTGAGGCCTCATGAGAAGAAAAAATTGCACAGGGGAGAAATTTTCTGTGTGTAGAGTTTAATCCAGGAACAGTTGTACACGTCCCCCCAAATTGTTTTTCTTTTCTTTTCAGTCTGTTTTTAGCTATGCTAAGATATGTTGCATTTTTATGAAAAAATAGAATCATTTTTTCAATTTGTATGAAAAATGTGGAGGTTTTGATATGGTTTTTAAGTTGAATCTACAGATGAATTGGTGGAAATTTTCATTTTAAGACTATTGTTTAGTTATGCATGTAATAGGGATATTTTTCCAGCCTCTCAGTTTGTTTAATACTGTTTTTAGTTTGTAACATACAAATAGTCCCCTATTATTAAATTTATATCCATCATGATCTCTCCCCTACTTTTACACATGGAATTATTTTATTGATTTTTATTTTCAGAATTATTCAGAGCTAGTATATGAATATATGTTACTTTTTAACACAAGGTTAAGTATCTCACCTTTATAGACATCAACCACTTGGTCTTGTGATAGTTTAGGGACTTAAGATTTTCTAAATAAAGCATTGTTTACAAAAAGAGGACAATTTAAATTCTTCTTTCCCATTGTGAGGCTTCTCTCTATTCCTATGTCAAATGACGGTGGTATGAGCAAATTTGTCTCATTCCCAACCTTAGGGGAGACACATGGTTCACTGTTAAATGTTGTGGATATGTGTGTGTGTGTGTGTGTGTGTGTGTGTGTGTCTGTGTGTCTGTGTGTATACATGTATGTATGTATGTATGTATGTATGTATGTATGTATTTCTTTTTTAGCAAATTAACAAAGGTACTTCTTTAGTGGCTGTGCTGAGTGTTTTTGTCCAAAAAGGGTGATGTATCTTGTCAAGTGCTTTTCACAGTCAGGATAATTGTACAATAATGCTGTTTATTTTATTGGAATGTTACTTCTTAAATTATTTGATGTTTAGACATCAGGATAAGTCACTGTCACAGGATTATGATATATAATTGTTCTTAGAAGTCATTGTACTTGAAATAATTTTAGAAATTTAGAAATCCTTTAAAACCACTTATGTCTTTTGAAATATAAATATTAGCAAAATCAATTATCAAAGGCATAAGTGATCGACCCTATCACTTTATACCTGAGCTTGATACATGAGGAGCAATATTCTAGCGCTGATCAAAAGTATCATTTTAAATATTACTTTTAATTTCTTTTTCTGAGCACTTGGGAGGCAGAGGCAGGCAGTTGTTCAAGGCCAGCCTGATCTACAGAGTGAGTTCCAGGACAGCCAAGACTACACAGGGAAACCCTGTCTCAAAATAATTTTAAAACATTTTTCTTTAAAATTTCTGAACATGTAATCTCCCTGGTAAGATAGAATCTTCCTATGGAAAAAACTGTGTATAATTTTAATTTATTTAATTTAATAAATCTAGTACATGATTTCAAATACTATCAAAAATGCTTTAAAACCTTGAATTCATCGAGAAGTTGGTCAGAGATAGGGGTGGGGTAAGCTTAAAACACACAGGGAACTTATAACCTTTTCATTATAGTGAGACACCATAGTAATTATTTCTCTCAATAATAATGACACCATGGTAATATTTTCACCAAAAATATTTTGCATTTTTAGCTTCATGATAGGTTTAGAATACTTGCAGGGATGCATAATATTACTAAATGTGAATGGATGTTTCTACTTTTCTTAAGTCCGTTCTTACTTTTTAGCCTAGAAATTCTTTCTTTCTAATACTGTCCTAGAATGGCCAGAGCTGAGCTCTGTCATGTGCTAGTGAACACTACTTACTAAATGTGAGTGCCTACCAGGATGGGTTCCCTTGAGATCTGTGGCAATGAAAATATTTATAGCTTATCTTAAGTTAACTATGATAGCTTATAAAGTGATTATATTTATTCATCCTAGTAAGACCATACTTGGGAGCCCCACGTATGTGCATATACACACATGCCCATGTGGTTCAATTTATACTGTAAAATTATTTAAAATGACTTAACTGTCATATTTCTAAGATAGCTAATTCCCATTTTACACTTCAAGTATTGCTATCTTTTGGAATGTCATCTGCAAAGGGTTCCTTGGTTATTTCTTATGGATTATCCATTTACCGGTTACTAAGTGGCAGAGTTCAATGATTCCAACATTGGCTATCAGTTGAGTCTAGGAAAGGAAAAGTATTAAAGTTAAATTTCTGAAAATTTATTCTAAAACTCGATCATAGAGATATTGCTTGTTTGACTTCATACTGTTTGATTTTTTATACTGGAGTATTTGAAATTGCTCTCAGGTTAATCAACAGTTGCTGTTTCTTTTCTATTTTTCAGTGTTATCAGAACGGAGAGTGTCACGGACATCCGGCAGTAGGACAGACTGACCCAGAGGCTCACCAGGTCAGGCCTGGCATTATCATTATTTTCTGTCAGTCGTACAGCTCTCAAATGTCTTGACACTTGTTTCTTGTGAGTACCAAGTGGGTGTTCTTTCACATTTTCGGATCATAGCCAACTCTCATGTGTCTGAAGCCCAGCATTTGGTTAACCGATTCATAGGGTTTGAATGTAAAAAATAATTTAAAGAAACTTTAGTGAGTGAAATGAATTTTGAAACCTAGTAAGATGCGTAGATAGTCTGATTATGATTGTTCTTTTTATTAGCATATCTTAAAATGAAGACTTTTTGATGAGTTTCCCAGAATTCAACCCTCAAAATACATGAAACATTAAATTATGTCGTTGTAGTGGCAAAAGTCCAGCGCTAGGGGCACCAGCCGTGTCTCCTCGGCAGCATACTCTCTCTTGAAGTCTACCAGAAGGCTTTGGATGCTCTACAGAGTTAACCCTTTGCTAGTAGTGATTTATAATTAGTTGATGCTGAACATCATGTGTAAAAGGAAGGTTAATTAAATACTTTCTATACAAAGAGGAAGCTGTGGATAGTCAGAGTCTGCTGGGAACAAGCTCCTGTGAATATTTGCCTGTTGGTCAGTCCTTACTCAATGGAAGCTTGCTGGAGTCTGCCTGAGGCAATATGAAAGGGAGGCTGATGACCTGTTCATCTGCTGGTTCTTTCAGTTTTCCTTTTTTCTTTTTTTTTGTGTGTTTTTTTGTTTTGTTTTTTTGTTGTTGTTGCTGTTGTTTTTGCGAGACAGGGTTTCTCTGTGTAGCCTTGGCTGACTTGGAACTCACTCTGTAGACCAGGCTGGCCTCGAACTCAGAAATTCGCCTGCCTCTGCCTCTCGAGTGCTGGGATTAAAGGCGTGCGCCACCACGCCCGGCTTCTTTCAGTTTTCTTAAACAGTGATTTCAACCCTGGCTGCTGCTGTCGCTTAGCTATCAGAAAACTCCCTCTCTCTGGCTCCCTATGGTCTGATTCCCCCTAGAGAGTTTCAGCAACTGGGCCCACTCACATCTCTTCTTCACAGTGCCTTACTGGAGGGTCTTCAGCATCTGTCACTTGATGAGATCTGTCTGACCACAGCACTTCAGGGAAAGTGGATACTCGTGTATGATGTGAGCTTCTGGTTCTGTATCGGTGCTTAGTGGGTTTGTTACTTTCAAGTGTTGGCTATAGATATTAGACAGTTTTTTATTGGCCCATGCCTTGAAAGAACATCACCTTTTAGTTAAAAGTAATTTGAGGGAGATCTTGATGTTGTCTATATGTTAAATACTGTGCTTGCCTAGATTAAATATGAGTTCCACAAAATGCTGTTTAAAATGATATATCCATTGCGTTTATGGGTGGATCTGACTCGGTGTTGCGGAGTTGAGAACCACGTTTGCATGACCTTTCTTCATAAGGAGTGTTTTGTTGATAAACCTCTTCCTGTTTTCTGTTTACAAATACCACCAAGAAAAACACCAAACGCCCCCAAACAGGAGCTAGAAGTGGCAAATGCTCTCAGTATCCAGGAATAATATAAATCAAAGTTTGTACAAATTTCCATCCATAACTCTTTCTCCTGATAAATTTTTATGAAATTCCAGGTACATAGGTATATAAATCAAGCATCTACTGATAATAAATTATAATGAAATTTATTTTAGGCCATCTCTTTAGTATACACACAACTTTGCCATTCATTAAAGCTGAAAGCAAAACTACACACCAGGAGGCAGGCGTGCTTATTTATTTCTTACATAATGAATTAAATCCTGGTTCAACATTTGATACTACAGGACATCTTCAGTGGTTTTCAGAGTTGATCAATAATTTGGTTTTATAATGGACCATTCTGAAACTGCCACCTTATATAAATATGTATTTTAAAAGTATATTTAGGGCTATTCCAGAAATTCATGGAAATTAAAAAAAAAACATTGTGCAGTACAAAGATACACTAGTTTGATCCTTACTTGTTTTTTTTCTTTGTTTTTGTTTTTTCTTTGTTTTTGTTTTTGTTTCTTTTGTTTTTTGAGACAGGGTTTCTCTGTGTGCCTTGGCTGTCCTGGAGCTCACTTTGTAGACCAGGCTGGCCTCGAACTCAGAAATCCGCCTGCCTCTGCCTCCCAGGTGCTGGGATTAAAGGCGTGTGCCACTACGCCCGGCTGATCCTTACTTGTAATGATGTTGGAAAATACTGAAAATTTTTTCTGTCATCAACACTTTATTTATGTAGGACAGAAAACTTGGTATATACAGCTAACGCTGTATTGCAGTCCACAGCATCTAGTAGCCTGAGCTGCTGTGGGCAGCACTGCTTGTGGCGATGGCATGTGGTGTTCAGTGTGTTCAGAACCCAGGCTGCAGCCGTGGTAAGCCTGCCCAGGAACAGCTCAGGTGCCTTCTGTGCTTGGGGGCTTTGACTCACAAGGCCGAGACCTTCCACTGTAACCAAATCTTCCCATATTATGCAGTTGTTCAGATTTTCTCGTTTGAAGCCAAATAAGGAAGGACACAGGCATCTTTAAAGGTAGAAAGAGCCTCACCGAAGCTGCTCACTGTCCAGTCCTAAACTATCAGGCTGACAGGGCCAAGTGTCTGTGTGTTTCCTCCATGCAGGCTGCCATGTCGTCCTTCCAAGCTACGGAAGACAAACCGAGCTGCACCCTGAGCTCCGTGCCCCATCACGCTTGGCACCATCCGGCTTATAGTTTTATAAGGAATGTAACTAATGCATTTCACCTCAGGTTGTGCTGATGTTTGAAGAAGTCAAGAGCTTTTGTTTGGGGACATCATATTTTATCAAGGTTTGGTTCGTTAGAGAAGTTTTGGATAAAAAGATAATTTTCTATCAGTTCGTTTTAAGAAAAAGCTATTTTACAGAAATACAAGTGAAAAGTTAATATGTAGTAAATATATAAAATAATACTCATTAAAAATATAAATAATATATATTAAATATATAAAATAATATATTGAAATATAATACATTATTTTTATTATTTATGTATCTTATGTATCATCTATGTATGTGTATGTGTGTATGCGTGTATGTTTGTTTACATATGTGTATATGTATGTGTGTGTATATGTGTATATATATGTATATGTATATATATATATATACACACACACATACACTCACACATAGATATATGGGATAAGTACTAAGTAGGAAAGTAAAATAGGAACAAAATGAAGGGAGATTACACTGCCTAGGGTAGTCCTCTGTGATTTAAAACAAACAGAGCATACCCAGAGAGGAGAGAAGGCATCAGGCCCACAGGGAAGCTGCACCTTCAGTAGGAAGAGCAGATATGGCTCTGTGCTTGGGGTGTTGGTGTAGAGTTGAGGGCAGGGCAGGGAAGTGCAGGACTGGCTGGGACAGTGACATGTCCTCACACAGCTGGCAGCACGTGGGGACTGTGACTCTCACCAAGTCAGGACTCTCATGTAGAACCTTTTAAAGAGGTTTCAGTGGACAAGCCCGAGCTTCTGCTGCACACATTGAGCACCAGGTCATGTGCGTCACTTTAAAGTCTTCTTATAAATCGTGTATAAGTAGTGTGAAAACAGACCCGGGCTCATGCTGATAAGGGTGACATTGTCTTGTCAGAGCTCTGAGTATGGTCTTCATTTCTGTGTCTTTAATTCAGACAATTCTTTGGAGTTTGAGCCACAATATTGTTTTTTCTATATTCGGCTTGTTTTATAAAAGAAACTTTAACTATGGTAAATAATGTTTGAAACTGTGAGCATCTGATTAATTGCTTTGCACATCTGAAATTTACATTTGCTTACCGTTTATAATTTCGACTCAAGCTGAAGAGCTTTTTGGAAACCCATAAAAGCTTCTGAATTTTATATTTTATTTGAAAAGGGGGGTTGTTTGAAAATTAGCATTATGGTTTCATTATAATTAACATGTGATCTATATGACTGTTTATGAATAGGAAAAATGGGGTAGTTTTGTGTGTGTGTGTGTGTGTGTGTGTGTGTGTGTGTGTGTGTGTGTGTGTAAATGAGTACATAGTTTAGCAGGAATTAGAGAGCATGGATTGTGGAAACCACCCTGAAGTTTACCAGCTGGGTAGTAGAGGTCCCTAATCTGTATTTTCCAGCAGATGGTCAAGCATGCCAAACGTGCAGGGTTGGCTTTGTCTCTATAATTTCTTTTGCTTTTGTTAAGCTATTGTGTCCATAGTGAGAAACAGACATTGCGTGAAAGAATTGCCTTTCTTAGTCATAACTGTTGATTTGGCAAATAAGGAACAAAGGCTATTATTTCAGGTAAATAACAGAGGAAAATATCCATGCATGTTTTGAGAAAAATTGTTAGCTTGGAGACAGTGTTCGGATATTTGGAAAGCAGAGTAACCCCTGCCACTGTCGCTCCTTTCCTGCGAGGAACCCCGGCGTGGAGGAAAGGTAACGGAGGGGTGGGTGGGCCCTCTCTCTGTGATCAGTCCTCAGCCGTCAGAAGACTCCAGCAGGGATTTTCCAAAAATTTAAAACCAGTATAGTAAGAAATGATTTCAAATTATAATTATGTAAGTCTTAGATTTCTATTACATATAGAGAGATATAAATATAAAATTTCCTCACATAGTGAAATATACTTAAAATGATTACAGATTATAAATAAATTATATAAGTCTTAGATTTTGATTACATAGATATAAGCATAAATATTTTTCTCACATACTGAAATACATGTGTACATACATATGACTATTTAGTTTTATTTTCTTTCCTCAAAATTCTTAGATGCTCTAATTTAAAAAAAAATTTAGTAGGAAGAGTTAAAATCACTGTTAGGGTTAAACAGAGAAGTGGGTAGGATGGCAGGATATTTAACATTATTCTTTGTATTATTCCTGCTGAACACAGTTTCTAATTGTGATTGGTCTGGAGAGATTCAAACCTGTCTTGACCAGATGTTTAAGAAAGTTGTATGTCCCCTGTGAGTGTCAGTGGTTCAGTCCTGCATCCTCTGGTCACGTGGGGGCTAGATTCTGCCCTTGAAGTATGTTTTGTTTCTCCCTTTTTGATAGAAATTACCTCCATTGTTCAAAGAGTCAGAACTCCTCATCTCAAATAGTTTTCTTTTAATCTTAGTTCTTACTTTATACAAGGTCTCTCTAAAGTTTTAATTTTTAAAGATTTACTTAGATTTATTTTATGTGTGTGTGTGTGTGTGTGTGTGTGTGTGTTTTCCCTACATGTATGTCTGTGCACTATGCATGCAGTGCCTGTGGATGCCAAGAGAGGGCGCTGGATCCCAACATCTGGAGTTAGAGACAGTTGTGAACCTTCATGCAGATCTGGGAACAGAACTTGGATCCTCTCCAGTGTTTGAAACCATTGAACATTCCCCTTAGTCCTTCTCTGAAGTCTTAACTCATCTTCATTCTCTTTTTCTCAAATTTATCTCTCAGCAGTGCAAAGGTCACCTCCAGCTCACTGTTAAGATGCTCCACCCAGAAAGTCCTCTTTGGTCCCTAACTTATATTTAGCTCTTAGAACGAGTCAACGGCATGGCCCCAATTCTTTTGCTTCTCACTGAAAACGAGTCTGTCTTTCTAGCATGATTCTCAAAGAGCCTTTAGCAGTGCTAAATAGATTTGCCTTGGAAGGGTAGCACAAGCAAGCGGTCCTTACGTGAAATGCAGCATCAACTATATGAAAGAGCCACATTCTCCAGCTGTTCATAGGCAAAAGCGAAGGCTCCCACAGGTAACAGTGCGTGGCTTGAGAAGGAGGTGCAGTCTTGCTCCTTGTTGGTGTTGGATGCTGCAAGGATTGCTGAGTAAGCAATTCAGGTTCTGTTGTCTTCTTGTCGTTTGAGTCACTGTGACTGTAGTTCATATACATTTATGATGTATCGTAAATGGAAAGGTGAGCTGCATGCAGTCCTTGGAGAACTCTTACTCTTCATGCTTCTTAGTTAGCTGTGACTTGTCAGACTTAGGGTACCACTGGAAAAGCATGCAGTACAGCTGGGCTGTGCACTGGATGAGCAGTTACTCAGTGTGGATGTGAGTGGATGAGTGTTGAATGCATTAACTCAGTGTTGACATGAGGTTGTTTGACATTGGAGGAACTGTTGAGGTGGAAGAGAGAGACTGGTACAGTCATAAGGAGGGAAGCAGACAGGTCCAGGTAAAGGTAAGAGCTTCCAGGGAGAGATAAAAGACACACCTGAAAATGGACTCTGAGTAGGGTTTGATGAGATTAAAGACTAATGGGTAGATTTCACCACCTGATAACTGAAATCAAGCCAGACCGCTCACAGAGAAGGGAATCAGGACACGTAGCTGTTTTCTAAGTTAACTTCCTTTGGGAGGAAGGGGAGTGAATTGCTCTGGAGTCTTTCTGTGTGAGGTGACACTGAACTTACTAAGGAAACACCTCTTCCCAAAGGTTTTGGGAACCAGCATGGAGATAGAGTATGAAGCTAAAAGAATTTTAAGTTCACGGTGGCAGTAGCCTCCACAGTGGGGGGAAGGCGGTGTAGGACGAGGGAGTCCTGTGACCCAGCAGAGTTCTGACCTCCATGTGGACTTTAAAGCTCACAGTGAATGACAGAGGAGACTCAGGCTTCAGCCGGAACTGTCTTTCACCAACTGTGGCCCCAGTACATGCTCTGATTTTTCTCTTGTTAATTCATTTATTTATCTTAAAATTTGCATAGTGCCTGCCCGAGACTTGCACACGAGTACACGGTATATAGACTTGCTGGGGTTTAATCATTTCCAAATTGTTAAATGTTTTTGGAAGGGCTGAGACTCATTTGCTCACTTACCCATCCACACACTCACCTGTCCATTCACTTGCTCCTCAACTCTTTTGTTTATTCATTCACTTATTCACACATATGTTCACCCACTGTCCACTCAAGCATTCACCCATTTACATGCAATGAGTTCCAACCTAAACCACGCTACTAGATGCGCTGATGGCTCCTTAATCATATATCCTGACCACAAATTTCGTTGCTTCAACTGGGCATATTATCCTCACCTGTTGCTGGTTTAAGATTAGCTGCTGCAGAGGAAGGAATCACTGTATCCACCTCAGAAGAGGTGACCCCCATCCTGAGCGTGGCTGGGGTAAATCTAGGAGGCAATGGTGCCCAGCATTGCTAATACTCTTCCCGATGGGGAAGACTCACTCTTGTTAAGTATTTTTTTCCCCTATATTTTCTGTCAATTTGTGAGCTTGTGAAAGATTTAAACTATTCTCTTAGTAGTTAAACACAGCGATGTTCTAGAGATCGGCCAAACCAAACCAAGATGCCACACGGCACCCTAGAGGTGTTTGGGCAGACGTGCAAGTTAGCAGAGTGGGGCCCTGTGCATCCCTGGCTGATTCGTGAGTGCTTGCCTAGGGCATCCCCAGGAACAGGAGCTGACACAGGTGTTCTGCACCGTTGCCTGTGGCTACTCCACCAGGAGAGGTGGGAGAGCTCTTAACACTGCTGTTTTGTGGTGTTAGGAATATCTGGCAGGCAGTGAGCCTGGCTCTATATTTCTCTGGGGAAAATAAAAGCCATGGGGAATCACTGGTGTGACCTTCTGCAGGGTAGCTGGCGCACAGGCGCACCACAGGAAACCTCTCTGTTGTCTCTCAGTGAACAGGAGCATGTCAGGTGCTCTGGATGCTCTCCATTTAAGGTGCAAGTGGAGTATTGAGCAGAAAAGTATGCCTAATTCCCAGTGCTGAAGCTTAACACCAACTGATATATTTATAAATGGGATTTGGGGGTGGGGGAAGGGGAGGAAGGAGTTTCTTTGGTTCTGTGAGCACAATTATAAGCTTCCCTATTTACGTCTGACCCAGCTTACTGAAATGCTGTCATTAGCGTCATTAGCAAGCAAAGTGTTGATAACATAGTCAAGTGCACAGCAGAGTTCTGGCTCTTAGGTGTCTGGACTAACTCCCGATATTAGGAACGGGAGTCAGACTGCCATCGCTTTTCCCAGGCTAACAGACGCCCCGCCATTAGCAGTCTGAAGGCAGTTTTATTGAAATACACAGCCCTGCTGAGTTGCTCTCCACAGATAAATAAGGAAGGCAGAAAAGAAGCTTTTGTTTTAAAGTAATTATTTAAACCACGCATTACAGGTAATTTTCCTTTGCCGGGAAAGCAAATGCTACCAGAGCTGCTGTAGCAATTGGGTGACACTGACTCGGATACTGCGAGATTGTCATTTTTAAGAGCTAAAGCAGTGTTTGATTTTACCTTAGGTACAAACAGAGCAAATTGGATCCAGGTATCATGCACATGTGTCTTACAGCTGATATTGTGTTTTGGGATAAGCAATATGATGCCTTCCTAGAGAGTAATGGAAATGTAACACATGGCCTATAGAGTTCTAGATGCACAGACTTGACCCCAGACATGGATTAGACCAGGAGGGCAAAGGATGTCTTTTCATTTCAGACTTTAGAAGAACCTGATACTAGGATGCTTGCGTGTAAACCACAGGGGTTTAATAAAGACGTATGATGTCAATGAAGCCACAGCTTTGCTGGCCCTAATGCTAAAATTCTCAGAAAACTTTTCACGATTACTCAGGGTCCATTAAGCCCACCACCTTTTCATTGCTTCTTGGAGTGACACATTAGCATGCCTGGGCTCCTTACCAGCATCCTCGCTGGTCTTCCTGTAGATAATGTAAGGGTTTCCTGCATGGGAGATCCTATAGGTGTCAGGGAGACTTCTTCCACACTGCTGTCCAGGGGGTATGAAGTGACACCTGTCAGGGTGCCACAGTCCTCTGTTCCAGCCCCACTAAGGCCTTTTGTCACAATCTGCCCATTTACTCAAGGAGTTGGTCTTCCCTGAGATCACCCCCTGTGCTGGTGAAAAGGATGAATACTTTTAGGGTGGTATCTCATAAGAATGTGCTCTGGGAGTGGGGGGGGTACTTTAATAAGCTATTAGGAAAATCTTATTAGGGAAATGTATATACTGAGTGTAGTGCTGGCAGTTGAGATAAATACATCAATTAATGTATGGTCTCCACTTCAGAGTGGAGAAGGCTGACAGAGACAGACACTTAAGCAAAGAACTCATCCCTGCCCGCCACTTTTTGTTTTATGGGGAAGGATCTTAGAGGTATAAATGAAGTGGATTTAATCTTGTCTATAGGGGAAATCACTGAGAAGTCTTGCTTTGTGTCGTTCTAAAGAAAAGACTGCTGTGCGTACCTCAAGTGGTGCACCAGAACTAACTATTACTTGTGCTAGGAGTGATTTCCCCCAGGCCCTTGTACATTGTATTTAAATTCTTTTCTTAAATATTATCTCCATGGACAGTAAGAGAAGTTAAATGTTAATTAACCATTCATATGATACTTTCTGCTGCCTCTGCTAAAATACCTCAGGGGAGAGCAGAACTCATGGATACCCAGATGTTGCTGAAAGCAATAGGCACAGGAACCCACACTAGGTGGAGGAACGTTAGCTAGCCAGCAAATCTTGACCCATAATTCTCTCCCTAAGATCTTATTCCAGTGGCACATATTAAGTGAAAGGGAAATAGATGTGTTTTAGGTTGTTTAGTGGGACCAATATCTAAAATGACCTCAGGGTTCTTACATAAGGACGCAGAACACTACAGAATCCTTCCATGGTGGAATCCCATGGACCAGGAGAACATTCAAGGTAGCAGGCAGCAGAGATGAAGAGAGACAGAAAATATAACAAGCAAAGGACACTCTGTTCCCAGGGATTGATGGGGAAGTTGTCGGTGTCACCAAACATTTTTTGAACTTTTGAATCTAATGTTAAAAGGGAAACAAATAAACATGTAAGCTTTGTGCCCTGGACACATAACGATTGTAGATTCAATCCTTGGTACTGTCGATCAACCAAACAACCCATGAAGCCACACAGTCGGCACTGGCTAGTTTTGTGTCAACTTGACACAGCTGGAGTTATCACAGAGAAAGGAGCTTCAGTTGAGGAAATGCCTCCATGAGATCCAACTGTAAGGCATTTTCTCAATTAGTGATCAAGGGGGAAAGGCCCCTTGTAGGTGGGACCATCTCTGGGCTGGTAGTCTTGGTTCTATAAGAGAGCAGGCTGAGCAAGCCAGGGGAAACAAGCCAGTAAAGAACATCCCTCCATGGCTTCTGCATCAGCTCCTGCTTTCTGACCTGCTTGAGTTCCAGTCCTGACATCCTTTGGTGATGAACAGCTGTATGGAAGTGTAAGCTGCATAAACCCTTTCCTCCCCACCTTGCTTCTTGGTCATGATGTTTGTGCAGGAATAGAAACCCTGACTAAAACACAGTCTATTTCCTGTGTTTACATTTCACAAACTTCTGGTCATGTATACTGCTCTTCTCCATAGTGAAATTTAGAGCTTTAGGAAGTGACTTGGAGATGCTGTAGAAATGTGAGTGGAAACTTCCTTTTTTCACTTAATATAAAAAGAAGGGAGGGGCCTTCACAGAACCCTATTGAGTTGAATTTTATTCCAACAGCTTGGTAAAAGAATATGCATCACAGCTATGAATACCAATAAAGACATAGAGATACATGTGTCTATCTTTATAGCTCTAGGTCTATCTGCAGGGAAAGCCTGGAAGCAGACATACCTGCCTGAGAGAGGTGAGCATATCTGGTCTCTAGACCTTCACACCATGCTCTGTTCTTATGATGGTTCATATATGTTCAGCCCAGAGAGTGGCACTATTAGAAGTTGTGGCCTTGTTGGAGTAGGTGTGTCACTGTGAGTGTGGGCATTAAGATCCTTAACCTAGCTGCCTGGAAGCCAGTCTTCCACTAGCAGCCTTCAGATGAAGATGTAGAACTCTCAGCTCTGCCTGCACCATGCCTGCTGGATGCCACCATATTCCTGCCTTGATAGAATGGACTGAACCTCTGAAAGTGTAAGCCAGCCCCAATTAAATGTTGTCCTTATAAGAGTTGCCTTGGTCATGCTGTCTATTCACAGTAGTAAACCCTAAGACAGTTTTTCAAGAAGAAAAACCAAGAACCTTTGTGGACACCGATAATTCGAGGGTTACCTGAGGAATTCGAGCTGAGCATTTGTAATACAGAGCTACCAGAAGCTTAGGAGAGACTGGAGAGAACACAGACAACCTGAAATGGCTTTGACTGTATACCGTGTGGCCTGTGAGCATGAAAATGTGGCAGCCATAGGTCAGACTTAAATTTCCATAAAGTTGTTAAAGTTACTGAACAAATAAGTGAGGATGGAAAGAAAATCCTTTTGAGCAGAGCAGTGGGGTGCTGCCCAGTCTATGGAAGAAGCAGGACTGGAGAGATGGTGCCAAGGTCACGGAGAGATGGTGCCAAGGTCACGGAGAGATGGTGCCAAGGTCACGGAGAGATGGTGCCAAGGTCACGACACTTGGTGCTTTTGCAGGTGACCCAGGTTTGATTCACAGCACACACACTGGGCAGCTCATCTCTGATTGCAATTCCAATCCCAGAGGATTTATCACTCCCTTCTGCACTTTATGGGCACTGCAAGCATGTGATACAGCATATCAAGACACATGGCAACACACATACACACACACACACACACACACACACACACAATTTTAAACTAAATAAATAGAAGGAATGATAGAGATATTAAATATTTGGTAAATATTACAGTAATTGTTTCCACCTGGATCATCAAGCTGGTATGAAATAAGTGAAAAATGACCAGTGTTATGATCACACAGTGACAAAATTCTCTCTCTCAATACTGTGTATTAACGACAAGAGGGTAGTGCTTTTATAGTGGAGAACTTAGCAGGCAGAACCCAAGAAATGATAAATGTTAGTGTCACAGGCAGGGTCCACCAGCATCGTGTACTTCTGCAGTGGTCCACAGAGGAGAAGAATGATTCTGAGATGTTAATAATGTGTGACACATGACTGGTGCCACATCTCAGTCAGGAGTGTGACACACCTGCTGCATAAGCCCAAGGGCCTGTATTTGATCCCCCTAGACCTGCTTTAGGAGTGGGGGGCATGTGCTTGTGAAAGTTGCAGATCAGCAAGGCTCACTGGTAGGCCAGGCTGGCCTAACAGGCAAGTTTTAGGGCAGTAGCAGACCATGTTTCAAAGATTCATGGTGCAAGGTGCATGGCTTTGTTGACCTCAAGCTTCAACATACATACACATGTGTGTGTCTGTACATTTCCCCTCTCCTCTCCTCTCCTCTCCTCTCCTCTCCTCTCCTCTCCTCTCCCTCTTCTTCTCCCCCCTCATATATAATTATGATAATTATATATAAAGTTTTTCATGAAGAAATATGAGACAATTAGAATTGATTGAAATGTGTTAATTAACCAGACACTGTCTTAATAATGTCACGACAGCCAGAGACCAAGGACCTGTCCCAGATGGAAAGAAATCAACAGGTCTAAGTAAAGGGCACTAGTGGACAGCTATTGAAATCCAAAGGCCCGTAGCTCAGCTAACAGTCATACAGATGCTTTGCTCTCTGCATCAGCGTTCTGTGAGATGTTAATACACTGGTGGGGGTGTGGGGGGGTAATAGTGCTCAGGAGCCATCCATGCTAATTCTGCAATATTTTCTTATGTCCTCAATTATTTCAAAATTGCACATGAAGTTGAAAAGTACAACGTTGACATCTATGTCTTGAATAGGACATGTGGACACCTCCTCCATCCTTTGTAAGTGCTGGGAAAATGTTTACTACAGATGAGAGAATACCATCAGTGAAGTGTAATAGAAAATGCAAAATTACAACAGAACAGCAAGGACCTCTGGTCCATGCTGCTAAATGGTTCTCCCTCACAACATATGAGCTTTAAGGGTATTTTCTGTGGCTTTATTATAAGTTGCTAGTCTTGTCTGTAGATCAGGAATAATGATTAGCAATATAGCTTTTGCTTGTTTAGACAGTGGAGAAGAGCAAATATGTTGACTGTGGAACCCCAATAATTTTCAGAAGTCTTCATAGGGAGATCAAGGTTTAATGCCAAGAAAGAGCCGAGTGTTTTGTGGTAGATGTTAAATCCCATGTTAAAAAATGTTTGGTGGAGGCAAAGCAGCACTAATTAGCCCCCAACCATGTGTGAGGAGATCTTTTACACTAGCCAGAGCCACCCAGGAAGTGACATGCCCAGTGCACAGAGCAGCCATGCAGAATCTAGAGCGAGGGTGCCGGTGACTTGGGAACAACTCTTATATCAAACCTAATGACAGCCATGATGAATTAGCACTAATACTGAGTAGTCTAGAGACTTTGAACCAGTAGCTTGTTCTCCAACCTTTAATGATAAAAAGTTTCATGTTTGAAGAAGTTGTAAAATATATTTGGAAAGAGTGTTACTTTGTTATTCCTAAGAGCATTTAAACTGTCCAGTGTTGGCCTCTGATTTCCCAAGCCACACAGCTAAGGAATTATACTGAATAAAGATGTTCTAGAATTCATGTCTATGTGGCCCAGAATACAACTAGAGTACCTCATTCTACAACAGGGGACTGACTAACATGACAAGAAATCTGTCAAGATAATTTACATATTCTTTCAATCAGAAAAAAAGTAATACGTTACCTGAATCTATTAGATTTTGAAGGCATCTGTAACTTTTATTTTTGGATAACAAAATAACAAAATTAATATTATTACCACAAAAATAATGTGAAGGCTATACATAGACACACACACACA
>LR749776.1:1048837-1106337 GCA_902729485.2 Mus minutoides
ACCTTAATGTACAGTGTTGTGTTGTTGGAAATATTTTCACCTGACCCGAGAGTCTGTAACTTCCACAAGTCAGGTCCTCAGAAAAATTCAGTGCCAATGACATTTAACAGAAATATTGTAGGCCTTGCTCAGAAGCCCCAAGTTAGTGTCAGCCAGGGAAGGGTCATTTCACGGAGTGTCCTGGCAGTTGTCTTTCTTAGAGTTCTGCCATAGTACAACACTACCCAGAGACCGGGAAGTCAGATCACCATGTCAGGCATCAAAGGAGGAAGATATCTCCAAACCTTAAATGGCAATTGACTTCTGAGTCCCTATTGAGACATGGGTTGGTGTTCTGAACAGGAGGATTTAAATAGAGTGCTGTCCATCACTTGAGAGCCCTAGGGATGTGGAATTAGGGATCGTAAGTAACAATTCTTTTACCTGTGTTAAATGAAAGAAACTGTTGTGGGTGTGGTGGGCTATGTGTTCATGTATGCATGTATGTATGTGTGTACTCCTCTTTGTGTACGTGTGTGTACATGACTCTTTGTGTGCATGTGTGTGCACCCCTCTTTCTGTACATGTGTGTGCATCCTTCTTTGAGTGTACGTATGGATGTGTTGACCCCTCTTTGTGTGCATGTATGTATTTGTGTGCATGTGGAAGCGGGAGGCTGACCGTTGCTTTCTATCTTCCCTTTGAGACACAATCTGTCACTGAACCTGGAGCTCCCTGTTCTGGACAGCAAGTGACAGGGATCCTCCTGTGTGCTGCCACTGCTGAGATGGCAGGTACACCACCACCCCGAGTCTTACATGGGTGTTGGGAATCTGAACTCAGATCCTAGACCCTCACTGCAAGCACTGAACAATCTCCCCTGCCCCCGAGATGTCTTTTTAAAACAGAAGATGTCTGAGGTGATCATCTGAGGTGAACATCGGCTGTGCTATTCCAGAGAGTAACAGGGTCAGCCCCCAGAGTATGAATTCCTGAAGGAACCAGAGCACTGCTGAGATGCTAGAGAAAACCGTTTCTGCCCACAGACGCAGGATGGGTGGATACTTTGCTATTAACATGCACTAAGATACAAAATTTCAAAATTACTCTTGCCTCTCATGCTTGAAAGCGCTACAGGAAACTGTAGATCTGAAAGGTTGCAATCATGGATTTGTGGACAGGGAACCAACATGCAGAGAGCTTAGATTTTGTACGTTTTACAGAGTTAATACATGACAGATCCAGAAAAAAAAATGTGCCCAGATTTCCTGATTCCTGGCCCAGTTTTCATTCCACAATGGCATGGTGCCTCATGACACATCTGAGATTAGAGCAAAGTGATATTTGTTGAAATGCGAGAGAAGTGTTGTTGGTCTTTGGGTGGTGTTTTAAGGGTAAGGAATGAGGTCATTATGCCAGTGTGTTTTGTCATTATGGTTTTTCTTTGGCAGACTAACATTAATAAAGGACTAATTTCCTTTACCTGCCACAAATCAATGTGGTCCTGGATTCTGCTGGGACTTGTGTCTGCTTCACTCTGCATGCAGCCTGGAAGTCACCTGCTTCTTTGAGAATGCACGCACGTATGTCTTTGAGTTCCTGGCACTTGAGATCCACTCCACTAAGTGACTAATCTAAGAAATGGCCTCTCTTGTTAGGTGCGCTGGATGCTGCACGGCTTCTGATTGCTAGGCAGTGGCGGTGCCACTGGCAGGCAGGGATTGAATTGCCATCATTTGGCTTTAACAGGAGATAGAGTCTTGTCTCCAACATAAGCCTGAGCCAAGGTACTGTCTCCTTTCTTCTAATTTTAGTCGGAGTCATTGGCACCCATCATACCTAGACAGGCTAGTGTTATCTCTACCCAGCGCAATCTGCTGGCATGGGCTGGCTTCCAAGTCTTTCAGCTGAACTCCCCCCTGATTTTACCAAACAGAGATATGATTGGATGTGGAGGGCACGAGCTTTCGCCCCTTCCATTAGAAGTCACCCGTTCAGACACTGAGATTCTAAGTTTAATTGGTTCAATGTATGACTCAGACAGAACCGGCTGTTAGGACTGAAAATTGAGGCACGCTTTAATTGTAGGTCGGGAAGTAATTACTCCGACATTTTGGTGCTGGGACGTTGATATTGATATGTTTAACTGTCAAGGATGGGAGAAAAAGTGAACCGTGCTGCCTGTTTTCAGCCCTTGCTGATTTTGTTCTGGATTGCTGGCCCTGGCAGGGTCGCCAATCACAGGCATTTGTCCTGCAGGTCTCATATGGCCTCACTCACAGTGGCTATGTTGTGGCTGGTAATTGGCTCTCCCAATAACAGCACTCAGGGACTGTCAGCACTTTCCCTGAACTGTCAGACCTCTGGTAAAGAAGAAACAACCCCTTCTTTCTGGTCTTGGCCCCCCTGTGTATCTGTCCCTGTGGCTCTATCTCCTCATTCAGGTTTGCCTGGAGTGGCCTGTAACCGTTGCTGTCTTATCGCATACAATAAAGGAAGCTAGACAGTATTCTCTTTATGCTGGAAACCCACAAAACAAGGGGCTTTATTATTTCCTACCCCACACTCACCCTTCTCCTCTGCAGGAGTTAGGATGAAAAGCCCCTCATATTATCTGTAAGGTCTCTTCTTTCTATTCGGCTTCCTTCATCCTCAGTCATATGTTACTAAGTGTTCTAGTTTCTTTCTGTTGTTGCAGTGAAATATCCTGACAAAAGTAAGGTAAGGGAGAGAGAGTTCAGCTCACAATCCCAGGAGACAGTCCATCACCTCCAGGGGGTCAATGTGGCAGGCGCTTGAAGCAAAGCAGCTGGACATATACATGTCAGAGCAGAGAGCATGAATTCAGACATGTCTGTGCTCAGTTCAATTTCTGTACTTTGGTACAGTTCAGGATCCAAACTTAGGGAATGGTGCCACTCACAGTGGGCAGGTATTCTGATCTTCTACATCAATGAACACAATCAGGGCAATCTACCCTGACTCTGGATGCACTCACAGAGAAACTAGCTGAGAAAGTTCTTCCTGAGACTTTCTTCTTGATGACTTTAGATTGTGTCAAGTGGAAAATTAACACTAACAGTAACAACCAATATCCAGCATCTTTCCTGATTGCTCAAGAACAGGAGTTTTCTGTGTGTGGAAGCATGAGTTCTTCTCTCTCCACTGGTTCCTGATGTGACTCCAGTTAGGCTTTCATGTAATAAAGAGAAGCACAAACCAGCTTTCTTATATCACCATGCTGGCAGGGACTCAGTGGTAAGTAAGGGAGACAGATACCCGACCTCTTGGGAATCTCAGAGATTTTCCATGGATTTTTCTAGTGCTTTTATTCTACAAAACACAAATATCTGAGCACTCAGAAACAAAACATTTTTAAATAAAAGTATCCAAATTGCAACCAGAAAACATGTTCAGATTTCATGGAAAAGAAAATAAAGGCTAGTCTTGGGGCATTATTTGGCTTTCTCTTACTATTACAAATACCCATATGCCAACAAACTTAGGAAGAAGAAAGGTTCACTCTGGTTCAGCATTTCTGAGGTTCTCATCCATAGTGACAATGGATGGGAATGTGTAGTAGAGCTAAGCTGGTCACTTCATAGGCAAGCCACAAATGGAAAAGGAGGAAGAGACTAGGGTCTTTTGTCCCAACCAGCATATACCCTCTAATGGATCGCCAACCTCCCAGTAGACTATCGTTTTAAAAGGCTCCACCAGCATCTGGTAGCCAGTTGTTCAAACCACATGGATCTTTGGGGAAGACTCAAAATTTTAACTATAGAGATCACAGCCCAATGACCTGAATAAGTAATTCCTCATTTTTCAAGTAGAAAAGAGTTCATAAAATTAAACCAAAGTTATTAATAAAAAGATTTATACAATGAAGTACATGTTAAGCTTCAACAGACAAATATTCTGTGAACTTATGGCTTTGGGTTGCCAAAGGTCAAATATAAACTAAAGAGTTACATTATTTTATTTCAGAACTACTATTTTTAATTCTAGTTAAGCAGATGGGATGAGATGTAAAACTTACTGATATTTGTTTTAAGCACAAAGGAAATATAATGCAAATAATACAAGGGATTATTTGTCCTGTATGATATGGCTACTGTGTGCACCAACTCTCAGCAGTTGTGATTACCTGAACAAGACTAAACCATTGTTACTCCAGCAGGGATTGGGAAGGGCTTCCAATGACTGCCAAGGGCATCCTTCTTCCCTTAAGGGAGGAGCTACTGACAATTGATGCTATTGAGGGAAGGGGAGTGAGCCCTGGTGGATGCTAGAGTTAGAGAGATTAATAACAGTGAAAAGAAAGCCACGAAGCTGGAGGGAGATGTTGGCACGAGAGGAAGCTGGATGAACATATCCATAGGTGGATATGATCAGTATATGCTGAATACATGCCTGGACCTTTCAAAGAATGAAGATACTATTCAAAAAACCTTCTGTTCTATTTGCTTGACCATTTGTGGGAAAGTACTGTATGTACCTAAATGATCTGCATTGTCTCAGCTCCTTCACAGGTTATAGGCAACAACCATGGACTTAGAGCAGTACTGAGACTTTGTTGGTAACATGAAAGAGTTCCAAGTGATAAAGTGTATTGAGCTGGGGAAGTCATAACTATAGGAACTTTTTTTGCGGGGGTGGGGGGGGTGTCGAGACAGGGTTTCTCTGTATAGCTCTGGCTGCCCTGGAACTCACTTTGTAGACCAGGCTGGCCTCGAACTCAGAAATCTGCCTGCCTCTGCCTCCCTAGTGCTGGGATTAAAGGCATGTGCCACCACGCCCGGCTTCTGTGTGAACTTTAATCCCAGCACACAGGGGGCAGAGGGAGGCAGGATCTCTGAGTTTGAGGCCAGCCTGATATACAGAGTGAGCTCCAGGACAGTAGGGATACACAGAGAAATCATGTCTTGAAACACCAAAATCAACCAAACAACAACAGCAGCAGCAGCAGCAACAACAACAACAACAACACCCGTGGAGCATAAGGTATGTGAAGCCCAAGGGTTGCTCTGACTAACACACTTTGTCCAGAGAGGCCACACCCTCTGATAGGTCCACGATATCTGGAATCAGCACCACCAACTGAACATCACGTAGTGCAGTGCATGAGCCTGTGGGTGGGACTTTTCACAGTCAAGCCATAACACTGAGTTTGTATAAGTGGGTGAATATGACATCCGGAAATGTGAGTTTACTTATTTTAAATTGACGACTTAGTATCGATTTCTATTGGATGTTTCTCATTAGTATTCAGGGTTTGGATCGTGTAAATATATTTGTAGTGTTGCTTTATGTCGAACAATTTATTTCAGACTACTGAGTACCTGCTGTGTGTTTGGGGTAAAAGATCACTGGGTTTCTGTAACCCTTCAAAACACAGTATCCCAGCCCGTTTCTGATGCCAGCCCTTCAATAGAGTGGAATCTTGCCTGCCAGTTTGCAATCTGGGAAATTTCAATCTTCCTTTCTGGTCCATGAACTAGTATAGTTGACAAAAGGGATTTCTAAAAGATAATTGTATTGATTAATTCAATTTCTGGGTCAAGCATAAGGTTGTGAATTGGAGATCACTCATACAAATTGAATACAAAGGAAAAATCTTTTTAAGCCCTTTTTGTTCCCCTCTGGTGCATTGAATGATTTATGCTGAACTCCTAAAAGCTTTCCAGCCCCACGGTGCTTCAATAAACTTCTAATGGAGTACTGAATGCTGCTTCTATTTCCGTGGCCTGGGCAGTAGGTAGGGGACCTTTGGCTAGGAAGAGGAGACTTTGTTTTATTTTCATTGAAAAAGACACATGCTAACTCTTGAGGAGTACCAATATTTTTGGTAGGTTTCTGGTACGGCATAATATATACCTTCTTATACATATTAATTATGTTATTTCCAAGTAAATGAGCATACATTTTTCTGTCAACATACTTAACCCAACCCCGTTTGGCTGCATCTGTATATGCAGGCAGGACACCTCTAGGTTGAATGAATTGGGCTCCATATTTCTTATATGTTAGCTGGCTGAGTGTTTCATCAGCTAATGGACCCTCTAAATACAGAAACTGTCTTATACACATTCTATCACCCCCAACAGAGTACAGTATCAGACCCTTTACACAATGGATGCTAAATTAATGGTTGTACTGAATGGTAACCGAAAGAATACACATTTAATCAGAGAAAAATGTACCGTTTGATTTTCTGTGCAGGTACATGGCAAAGATGTCACTTAGAGAAAGTCCCTTTTTATTGTCAATTAGGACGGTCTTATTCTCGTCCGATGAGACAGAAGCTAAGCTCTGTCACTTTTATATAGTTTTCTTTATAATTGTGAACACGGAGAGCCACATGAGTCCATCAATCAGGGGAGAGATGAGGACCCAACAGAATCACTTCTGTAGGTGGCCAATTTTTTTTCAATCAAGGACAGCTGAAAGGTCATGATTAAAACAGTGATTTTCTAGAAATTGTAAGTAACTGCTAGTGATTGTTTTGCACAAAGATGTCAAAACTACCTTTTTTCCTCTGAAGAAAGAAAATTATAAGTTGTTGCAAACATTGGCAGTTTTCCAAATTTCACTTGCACCTACTGTAATGTATTTTAATTACCACACTTGAGTCAATTTCTTTAAAAAAAAAATAAGACAATGAAAGGCAAAAATAGGTATGATAGACTTCCCGGATTCAACAATGGTCTTGTCAACACCTGGACATTTGCTGCTTAGATTAGCCCAACACTGAGATTTTGAGATTTTACAGTATGAATTATAATTCTCTGGAGAAGTGAAAGATGTTGTCATTAAGTATCTCAACTAAAATGTGGCAGTGGGCTTCAGAGATGGGAATCGCTTCATGTGGAAAATTTTGAAGGCAGCTCCGGAGAGCACATGGCCTGCGGCTTTTGTAGGTGCCATGTGTGTTCTGAGGCTGAATGACCCCACACTCTGGCTGGTGGCTGACAGGACTCTCTTCTAATCCTAGTTGCTCAGATGGAGTGTGGACATGAGGTCCTGACCCTGTGTACTCGTTGAAGGTTCCTCAGGACCTTAGGAGTATTTCAGCTGCCATGTCCAAAGTACTCTCTCAGTCGGGTAATTGCGTTCTCCCTGCTGATATCTTGCTGCAGGTCTATTTCTGTTCGTTTATTGGTTTTTTAATTGTTACCTGTGGTTGGATACAGGACACTGAAGATTTTGTGAATCCCTGCTTAGCGTCAAGCTCTAGTATGCATTAGGTTTTCTTTAAAATGGAGGTGTAAATTTTGAGATATGTACTGTGTTTCTTAGTAGCATATGTTCTCCACTTGTATGTGTGCTCACATGTGTTCACATGTATGTGCCTGTATGTCTTCATGTCGAGGCCAGAGACCAACTTCTAATGTCCTCCATGACACGTTTGAGACAGGGTCTCTCTCTGAGCTTGGAGCTCCTGACTGGTTAGGCCATCTGACCAGTGAGCCCCTGAGATCTCCCATCTACATCCTGGAAGTCACAGGTGAATGCCTCCATGCCAGGCTTTCACATGGATGCTGGGGTTCTGAGCTCAGGTGCTCCTGCATGGGCATGCTTTGTGCCATCTCTCCTGCCTGCATTCTGTACATTTACTCCCTTTAAGAAGCACACAGGAATAAATGGAAAAGGACAGCGATGGTGCTTGCAGCAATGCAGAGGAGGACTGGGCTACATGGTGGGGCCATCTTCATTTGTGCCTATGTTCCATCCCTTACAAGAAGCTCTGAGGCAGGAGGGGATGGGTAATGGAGTTGCTGGGCTTATGAAGGGCTCACAGGGGTCTTTGTCCAGTGTGACTTCATCTATAATTAAGAACTTTAGCACCAGGGTGATGGGACTCATGTCTACATCACTCAACAATCTCCTACCCCTGGTGATAAACACACTGTATTTGGATGTGCATGGCAGAAGGGCCCTTCTCTGATTTTAAGAGCAACATTTTGATATGTCATAATTTTGATGGCTGTGTTTTAAGTTAGATAGCTTGCTCCAGATCTTTTCTTTCTGCAACCTATAGGAAGATAAAATCCTATCAAAGCAACATTTATTGGATGACAGATACATTAAAAACCCTGCACATGATATTTTGCTCTCACAATCGTGCATCCAGTCCAAAGCCAAACTGCTTTCAAGTGATTTCCTGTTACATTCTTACTGGGTTGTAATTGTATTCTTTGTTATTGTTGTTATTTTGTTTATTCAATAAGAAAAAGAGATAAAATTCAATGTCATTTGGCCGGGATTTGTCTACTAATATTACAAGTTGCCCTAGAACGGCATTGTATGGAAAGTATGCACCCATGAGTTAGAGAGCTGTGGCTGGGTCCTGGCTTTTATACATACTCTCCATTGCAAATGTCTGTGTAGCTAGGATTGGCTGTCTCTTCTTTTTCTTGATAGTTCAATATATCTGCCCTACCACTAAAACCAGTTTTAATGAGAAGTTGCTGAGAATAGCCCCTTGCCTTGTGAGAGGATTTCTTCCTGCCTTGTAGATGTGTGCTGTGATCACTGATGGTGGGCCCTCTGTTGGCTTGGCGTTGCATATCATTACTGGTTGGAAATGCCTCTTGGCAGCATCACATGACAGTTACCTTCAGAGTCACCTCTGAGTTCTCTTTGACGGAGTTGCAATTGCCTCAATATCAGAGTTTAAACCGTTCTTTGGCCGGTTACAGCCGGTTACAGCCAGTTCTGGGTTTGTTTCTTTCTCTCCCCTTCATTATCTTCTTATCTTGTCCATGACACAGATCATAATCAAAGAATTTAGACCTTGGTACCATTCCTAGTTCCCTACAATTATCAAACACAAGGAAAGCCCATTGTCATGGGGCCAGGGAAGGCTAAGAGTGGTGTACAGGAGCAAGTCCCCATGATAATGACAAGGAATGAGGTCTCAGCTCTGTGCGGAAGCTCATACTTAGTAATGGAAGATGGTCCCTTGCAGGAACAGAGCTTGTCAGGCTCCAACTAGCTAGCTTTTGGAAGCAGGGAAGGTTCCAGAGACTCAAGGAAAACACTGAGATGGGAAACCTCATCAGCAGAGTCAGCTAGAAGGCAAAGTCTCCTTGGGCATGGGGCAGTTGGTGTGACATAGTGTCCAGGCGGACCAGCTTTCCAAACAGTAAACAAACTCCAGAGAGTCACAGCAGCTCAACCACCAGCTCAGGAATGAGCAAAGCAGGGGTCACTGAGATAGTGAGAAGCAGCTCCTACTGGGGGCGTGGCTGGGGCGTGACTGGGGCGTGGCTCAGGAAAGCGGGTCACCAGTTCATCCTGTTTTATTCTCTTATGCCAAGATACTCCCATGGCCACACCCTGTCTCATCCAAGCACTGCGGGAAAAGAGGATGCATATAAACTCCTCCAAACAAGACGCTCACTCCTTTGCTCAAAGGCAGGTAGTCTGCTTTTCTCTTCCTGCTTTTTTACCATCTTCATCCTCCAGTTTATAGTTCTGTAATCTTGGTTAAAAAAGCAGAACAAGCACCCCACCCCCACCCCACCCAACACAATTGATTCTGGCGCATTTTAGTGCATCTCTATGTGAAGTTTTAGGGTGTGATGGTTTGTCATAATCTCATTGCTAGAGTGTGTTTCTTAGTGGCATATGAAGGGTAAGGGCTGGCCTCAAATGAGTGAGTGACACAGAAAGCCTGTCTGTCTAAGAGCCTGCTGATACCTAGATGTAACCTGATCCCTGGAGGCCAGCGGGAGTTCCACAGGAGTTACTGACATTCCTGCTGGAGCTTAATGGCTTCCCAGAAGAAAGGTGGCTAAGCTGTCTTTGTCCCATCTTGTCACATGACCATCATTTATGGAAAGGACCGTTATGGAGGAGTTCCCCAAGAGGAGGCTCCTGTATCCCTAACAAAGGATTACTTTGTTTTCCCTACTAGAATGCAACCATCACTCCTGGCATCTTCTCTTACCTAATAGGACTTTATGAATCAACAGTTAGATGACCTGTTTGCCACACAATTATAGATAGTTACACCAGTAAATATTATCTAACTTCTGGGTCACACTCATGAGATTTTACAGTTCTGTATGGTTTTTGAAACTGAGTTTGTTTTTTTTTTTTTGAAACTGATTTTTAACTTTGCATTGTGATGCCATTTTGGCTACTGTTTCTTAATTAAAAAAAAAGTCTTTGTCTAAAAGATGCAAACATTTGTGATGAAGATTGTCATGGCCCTCTTAACTGCTTGAGAGCAACAGGTCGTTTGAGTGGTTACATCATTGTCCAGACTTCCTCTTCTCAAGGCACACATTTGCTGTGAAATAGAAGTCAATTTCCCACATCAGAAGTAATGTATCTGCAGATAAGCTCAGCTTTGGGAGGGAATATTTCTTTGTTTTCAAACTTGTCTTTGTCTGGCTTAATATTTGGGTGGTGTTTTTGGTTTTATGATTTTCACACAGAATTTTCATGTGATGAAACAGTACAGAGGGTCAGTAAGAAAGAACAGACAGTGGGCATGTCTGAAGACTGAAATGAGGGGATTGGGGGGAGGAACTAAAACCTACAACTGAAGCCAGCGCAGGCCCTGTGTGCACCCGTGGGTTTGGATAGTCTGCCTTCCCAGATTCTGGGGGGTCCCACATTGACACTGCCTCATGCTTCCCTCCAGGAAGAACTGGATGGCAGAAGGAGCATCCTCCAGCCAAGGCTGAGAACAGTCACAGCAGTGCTTGATGGCCAGTGTTAACTCTCGAATGCTTCCTTCCTACCTGGTGCAGTGTTAGCTATGGTGTTTGAACCACCCATTAGGGTGGAATATAGCTCAGTGGCAGAGCACTTGTCTCTCATCTGCAAGAAGCCCAGAATTTGATCCTCAGTGCTGAGAAAGAAAATGGAACACATTTATCAGCAGGATACCGGCAGGAAAACTCTACCATGTGCTTGTGACTTGAGTATGACCTAAGTCAGGTATGTCAGACACCAGAGAATTTTCAGACTTTCAGACCTACAGACTTACACGGCAACGGCAGATTCGTGTGATGTGGCGAACACCCTGCTTCTGGACCTTCAGAAGATGGTTATATGTTCACCAGATATTCCAGAAGAGGAAGGTCTGCGGGAAATTGAGGGTGGTGAGTATTTACAGTTTCAAGCCACCAGCCAGAACATAGCCTTGACTGGATCTTTATAAACCTTGTTAGTGAGTAAGAACAAGCTTTGGTACAGGGTTTGGGGAAGTCATTGTGGCAGAAAATGAGGGAAGGCACAGTAGCGCTCCAGGGTATACCTTCAAGGTAGGATAGTTTTCCCCACATTGATCATGTTTCTGGTGGGTTCCATGTCAAATATGGCTGGCAAAGCTAATGTGGTTTTTGTTTCCTGATAAATTCTGGGAAGGCCACTTTCCCTGAACACACATGTACTCCAACAGTAGGCAAAATGTGGGCTGCCATCACCCCTCAGCAGTAGCTAATGGGGTTCGCCATTCCGGTGTACCCAAAGACCGGGTCCCCCGGAGGGGGGGGCGAACTGGGGCTAAGGAACACTAGATGGGAGAGAAATGAAAACATTGAGACGAATCATGGATCAAAGCATTATCTGTCTTTTACTGAAAAATCTTTCTTGGTTTTGAGAGGGAAGACCCCACCCACAACCAGTTCTGAGCAGGTGCCTGGAATGTAGTCCAAAGTCCAATGCACTCTGGAAACATCCCAGCTGGAAGCAGGATCTGAGTGGGGCACAGCAGGCTGGTAGCAGGATTCCTGGGAAGATCAGAGGCATTTTGCAGGACAAAAGAAGCCAGCCTTAGCTGGAGAGTCAAGCTGCATGTGGCCTGCCTCAGTGGCAGGTCTGCTCTCAGCCTGGAGCAGGCTGGGGAAGGAGGTTACAAGTAGCACTTCATGAATCTTACCTGCTCTGACCATCAGGGATGTCCCCTCTGTTACATATATCACAAGTCTACGGGTCAGCTCCTGCCCTGTGGCTTCCCAGGGAGTGACGTCCCAGCAGCAGCCCTACTGTGTGACTCCCATCATCTGGATTGGTATTTCCTACTGTGTTTCAAACTTTGATTCCTTTATTTTTCCTTTTCTGTTTACCTCCTCTTTGTCCTCCTTTTCTTCATGAGCTAAACGTCAGCTATGGTTCACTTTGGGAATTAACATCTTTCTGGCTTGAAGTACTGGGTAAATATGGTCGGTTATTGGTGACTCTTGCTTTCCTGTGCATCCCATATGTTGTAGCCCTTGTGATGTGAAAGATTACAGATAACTGGGGTGAGATTGGGATCTTAGCAATACTGCAGTGGGTCATTCAGGGGACTCTTGTTACCCTGGGTTTTTGCCTCATGCATTTAGGGTTAGAGTGGGGAGGTCTTCGCCTATGTCAGGTCCAGGTTGATCATATCTGTAATTCTCCTGCAGCAATATGATGAAGCTTCCCTTCGGTCTCCCTTGTGTCCCTTTTGAACTTAGATTCATTGCCATCTGTAGATTTAAAATCCATTAAAATCTATAAGAATGGCAAAAGTTGCACTTCCCCTTCTCTATAGTAAAGACTTTTCTCAAAGATTTTACATTAGAACTCCGTGAACTAGCAGTGATATAAATATAGGCCATTTTAAAGTCAAATTTGGGCTGTCCTTAAGCTATGGTAGATCTCACAAGGAGGGGCTTCCCATACTCATTAAGATTGAATTTTGGACAGGTGACTAAGTCGTAGTTGATTCTTTTCCCATGTCAGAAGACAAAGCAAGACTCCATTAACAAACAGCAGACAGCCTCTAGGTAAGTGGTGATGAGGAGGGTTCATTCCCAAGGGACGTGGAAGGAACAGGTGATAACAGACTAGAAGAAAGATTGCCACAGTAGGTGTTCTGTAGATGGGAGGTCATGGGTAGAGATGTAAATTTAAACCAATATATAGATAAATTCTGACACCCTCCCCCCAAATAAAAAAACACTGTCCCACATATTGTAAAGGCAAGCTAGGAAGTGAGGATCCAAAGAAAGTGTCTTTTTGTCTGTTCAAACTGATGCTTTTCTTTGATACAATCTTCCTATTCCTGGCTATAAATTAGCTTTCTCTCACTCTCTTTGCAGACCACAGTTAATAATTAGACTTAAGACTTGTATCCCTAGCTCAGAAGGTTGTGGGGGAGAACAGTCTACCTGCCCTCTGTCCAGGCAGCTCGCCACTGATGTACCTCAATCAATTATAGTAATTAATATACTGTTAAATATTTCCTAGGAGTGGTAGAGGACCTCACTCAACATGCACAGAGTCCTGGATTTGGTCCACAACACCATGGACATTGGCTATAGTAGCATACCTTGCAATACTAGCACTTAGGAGGTAGACATTGGAGGGCCAGAAGTTCAAGGGTATCTTCAGCTATATATGGAGTTTAAGAGCAGCCTGGACAAAAAACCCATAAGACCTCTGGGGTAGTTTTTCCTATTAGATCTGTAGGCTCTTCTGTGCTACCAGAAATAAAAGCCCGTGGAGTGGCATCCTCAAGATGGGGCTGACCACGTTTGCTCTTAAGCTTCCTGTCTCAGGAACTTGACCTACTCTGACAATGTCTCTCTGTAGCGTAGCCCTGGCTATCCTGGGACTCACTCTATAGATCAGATTGGCCTCAACCTCTCAACCTCACAGAGCCCTGACTGCCTCTGTGTGCTGAGTGCTGGGGTAAAAGGTGTGTGTCACAACCATCTGACCTGTTTTCAAGTCTTAATGATTCTACAGCCTAGGATTTCCCTGAACATTTTTCCTGTATTGATTCTAATTGTGTTGATTCCTGTATTCCTTATGACACAATGACGTTCTGTGTTGCCTTTCTTATGACATCTCCTTGAGTGCACACACATAAGTCATTCATTCCTAAAAGACCTGAGTATGAAGCAGGACCTGTTTCTTACAATTCCTCCATCACAAAATGTAAGAACTATTAGGAATTTTTTCCTGAGTGCCAGACCTGTGTGGTACGTGGGGACACAGTGTAGACACATAATGTTAGTAGTGAATGGTATTTAAAATCAAGTTCTGGAGGGCTGAGCAATGTTCAGCTGTTTCATGTGTGTTTTGTTTAATCCTTGAAACAGCTTTTTATTGCTAATTAACCCTCCTCTAGGCTAAAGAAGTCCCTGTGCTTGGGAGGAATAGTCACACCCGCATGACAGGCAGTCTAGTGCTGCCTAACGCATTAGCCACCTTCCGATGTTTATGAAACTTCCAGGCTAGTTGGGGAAGTCATATAGGTCAATCAAGAATGAAGTAACATTGTTAGTGCTTTGAAGATAGGAAGAGGAACCGGGCAGGATGACAGACAAGAATGGAACAGACAAGAATGGAACAGACATGCTCTGTGGGTTCATGTTTCCTACCAGTGTGATCAGATCTTAAAACAGATCCAGCTTATATATGGAGAAAAGACTAAAGCAAATGTTTTTGTTGGTGACGTTTATATGATAGAATTAGAATATGCTCTTAGGTTCTTTGTGGAAGTACTCTCATGCTAAGGGAAATTATAACCTGGAGGTTTGGAATGTTTCCCTAATGATTCCTGTATTAATAATGGTTCCACTGAATTAGATTTCCCTACGTCATCTATTCTTGAGCAATGCTGGTGAGAGCTCTGCTTCCCCGGAAGCATCCTGCAGGTGAGGAGAGACCAGCTCCCATGTCTTTTTTTTTTTTTTTCTCTTTGGCTCCATCAACAACAACAAAATCCTAATTTGGATAACTAATATGCTTAAGTATTCTCAGAAAAGGGTGATAATATATGAGAGCTGTCATGTTGTTGCCACAAATCATTGTGCTTTACAGCTTTGATTTTGAAATATGTGGACTGATGTCTGATTTATTCCGCTGGTGTTTCTTGTGTATACTTAAGCATTCCCACCTAATGTTATTAAATAAGCCTGAAGCTACAAATGGGCCTCCCCTACTCAGGACGTTTGGCACAGGCGTCTCCCTGAGTTATGGCCCGTGTCCTGTGAATGATGTCCTTGGTGGTCTGCCCACACCTTTCCCCTTTTATTTGCCATTTGCTGAAATCTCTTTACTGTGTTTTAATGGGTGTTATTCATAAAACAGTGGTGGACAATATTCACAGGAGGTTGTGTAGTTGTGCTATCCCTTGGTTTGTAAGTGGCCAGTTGGTTTTCTTCTCTTATATTTTTGAAGCAGGGTTATATGCAGCCCAGACTGGCCTTGAACTTGATGAATATCCAAGCACATCCTTGAATTCCTAATTGTCCCGTCTCTACCCCCTGACTGCTTACATTACAGATATATATCACCACATCCTGTATGTGCTATTGTTGATCAAACCTAAGGGTCCTTTCATACTAGCTAAGCACTCTACCAACCAACCAAGTCCTCAACCCAATCGACTAGTAACTTATTGTATCAATTTTTGCTGTTCTTGTCTTTTTGTTGTTGTTGATGCTGTGATAAGAACTCAGCAAATAACAGCTTAGAGGACAGAGCTTCATGTTAGCTTGTGTTCAAGGCTACAGTCTGTTACTGGGGAAAAGTCATGACCAGAGGCTGAAGCAACTAGTCACATCCGAAGTCAGAAGCAGAGAGAAGATTGTGACAGGGGTACCCATTGCTTAGGTAGCTTTCTCTTCTCCTATATAGTCCAGGGCCAAACCAGCGAGTGGCGTCACACACCTTCAGGTTGTATCTTCCCACAAAATTTATGCAGTCAACACAACCTCACATAGATGTGTCTGCTAGCTAGTTCAACCTAGATAGTCCCTCACGGAGACTCTTCCAAGGTGATTGTTGGTTATGTAAAAGTTGACAGTTAATGCTGTCCATCTCAGCATTCAAAATGGCCAAGTTTGCATGCATACCCTCTGGGCAGTGGTCTCTTTGGGGCAAAGACTCATGCAGGACTCCATTGTTGCTATCTTACTCCATGCCTCTTTCTTCCTCTCTGACCTTTCAGCTCTCCAAGGATAAGGATGCTCTGTCTCTTCATTGCTGCCTTGTGAGAGTAAATGCCTCATTCGGTGGACTCTGTGAAATGCACAGTGACAAGAGTAGTAACTCATATTAGTCACTCGTATGCTTTGAGTGTTTGTTCTACCCCGGGACCTCTTCTGGGCTCTCTCCATTTCTGACTCTAGATTGCCACTGCAGCTAGAAAGGAAGGTCCCATTATGAACCTTTCGGAAAGAGGAGGGACCCTAGGCACAGGATGGTACATAGTAGGTAGAGATGTATCCACTAAAAGATAGGAATAAGTAAAGAGTGAACAGAGCAGTTTCCCTTAGTACCATAAGCTTAAGCAGGATTGATGGGCAGAAAGCTGAGCCACAAGGAAGCTATTTACACAGTGGACTTATTCATAAGTACTCACTCTAATGGACATTTTGGTGAAATGAGCTCACATGGGGATTCCAACAATAAGGTCAGTTTCTAGGGTGAAAGTTCAAACTTACAGTGTGGCTTCTCCTCTTCCTCCTCTTCCTCCTCTTTCTCCTCCTCCTTTTTTCTGTTCATGTGTTAAGTGTTTGGTTGAGTGTATGTGTTCCTGTACATGCCTGTCAGTGAGTGTGTATGCATGTGTATACATGTGAGTGTTTGTATAAGTGTGTTTTGTTAAAGTGTGTTTGAATGTGTATATGCATGTTTGTGTGCCTGTGTGGAAGTGTGTGTGTGGGTGAGTGTGTGTGTGTGTGCTTATCGCAGTCAAAGAACAACTTGCATAAGTTGGTTTGCTCTTCACTGTATGGGTCCTGGAGATAGAACTCGGATAATCAGGATTGGCAGGAAAGCTTCTATACCCTCTGATGCTTCCTACTAGCCCATTATACACAAACTTATAATGAAATAATTTTTGTAATTTGTAAGGAGTAATATTTTTATCTTAACCTTATGCTTCCTCAGGCCATCAGGCCAAAATCTAAAAACTTCTACAACCTCACAAAATGCTACCTTCGGAATCATACCTTCCAAATGTGGACTTACTTGTCAGAGATCTTTCCAGATATAAATTATAGTGAGAGGGTTTGGACAACATGGAGAGGGAAGGATATAGAGACACAGGGAGACAGACAAAGAGACAGACAGAGACAGACAAAGACAGAGACAGAGACAGAGAGACAGACAGAGGCACAGATGCAAAGACATAGACAGACAGACAGACAGACAGACAGACAGACAGACAGACAGACACAGACAGAAAGAGACAGACAGAGGGGGACAGAGACACAGAGAAACAAACAGGGACAGAGACACAGACACAGACACAGAGACAGTTCCCTGGGAGGGAGGGAGAGAGATAGAGAGTCAGAGAGAGAGAGAGACAGAGAGACAGAGAGACAGACAGAAAGAAAGACAAACACATACCTGCCAAGGGAGCCAGCAATCTCAATGATTTCTGTTTGGCTCTGGTTTCATTTGATAACTTGTTTATGCTTTTGAAGCCTGAGTTATGAGTAAGAGAAAAGATGGCTTTTGTCTGGTGTTCTAGAACTATGGAGTCAAATGGACCCTCCTCTCTCCTTAAATAATTACTGATAATTATTTTAGGCAACAAGACAGAATACTCAGCTCATGGTTAAATGAACTTAGCAGGGCTTTCTGTGACAAAAAAAAATCAATAAAGATAATATAAACATATATAAACATGCTTCTTTGCCTTTAGTTCTTTTTCTGTTTTCTAGACACTGTTCATTTGTGTAAACTGAGTTTGACATCATTGAATATTGATTTGGTTCATCGTTTAAACACTGTTCATCACATTAGTTATATTTTACATCCTGTGATAATGTTTAGACTTAAGAGCACCCTAATATTGTATATGTATATTTATAAATGTTTAAATGTATACACACACACACACACACACACACACACACACACACACACACACATGAATGTTTGATAGATTGGTTCTAATGACACCTGTGTTGATTCAACTCCCCAAATTAAACAGGAACCTGCATGACTGCATGCAAGTTGCTAAAGGTTCCTGTCCCCAGTTGGCTTTGATTGGTAAATAAAGTTGCCGCAGCCAATGACTGGGCAGAGAGACAGAGGCAGGACTTAAGGATTCACGGGTAAGGAGACTGAGGGAGAAAGAGAATCACCATTGCCAGAAAAGGAATAAGATGCAGGATTGAGAGCGTACAATCATGTAAGATCCAGGAAGACTGCCTCCCCCCTCAATTGGGTCTGGGGTAGCAAAGATGGAATATAGACTTTAGTAAGTAATAATTAAGGAGTATCAGGGGGGAGGCATTAGCAACATGGAAGGGTGGGAGTGGTCTAACCATTTAGCTGACTAAGGCATATTAAACACAAGGCCGTGTGTGTGTGTGTGTGTGTGTGTGTGTGTGTGTGTGTGTGTGTATTTTAACAAACCACTTTTGATAAATTATTTTTCTTTGTAGAGTGTAGTTCTTACTTGTTTCATTTTGATTTTTATTAAATTATATTTTTGTCATAGTTTGTTTTGAGGTAGTTCTTTAATTCTCCTTCTTTGTCACGGGCCTTTTACAAAGGAGTTCAGTGTGGGCAAACATTTGAAGATACACGCACTTGGATAGAGAGACCAGCTAGAGACATTGAAGGGACACTTTATCTCTCTTAGTGTGCACCCATTTGTCATAGATGAAAACTGTTTTGTAGGGGAATGTATAGGCAGTAGCTATGCATATAGATCCAAAATAATTTAATTGTTTTACTCATATGTTTCTTACAACGAAAGCAAGACTTTTAAAAGTGGTATGCTTGGTGTTTAGTTTTTTTAGTTGTTGTTCTTTAAGACAAAAGTTTTGGTAGAAGACTAAGTCTGGTCTACTTGATGCCTTCATATCATCATTTACGTAATCAGCAACTTCAAACATCAGTGATTGATGGCTGACACCTGTAATACCAGACCTCAGAAGGCAGAAGCAAGGGCATGTTACAAGTTCACAGCCAGCCTCCTCTGCATAGCAAGCTGGAGAGCAGGGCTGCATAGAGAGACGCTGCCTCACAAAAGACAACATCACAAAGAGGAAAGCATGAACACTCTGGCTCACAACATGTCTGAAAGAAACATAGGGGCCACCACTTCTGACTGGGACAATCATTCAAACTACTTCTTTAAATTCTTGCACACAGCAGCCTTTACTACACTGCCCTTGTGCCGCTGCTCTGTATTTCTAACAGTTTTCACTAAGGAGGCACAAAGGAGGTCTACGGAGATGGCTCCCTTAGTGAAGTGCTCAGCACGCAAACATGGAAACCCCAGTTCAGTACCCGGAAGAGCCACTTTGAAGAGCCAGGTATGGTGAGACATTTGTAACTCCATCACTGTGGAAAGAGACAGGAGGTGACCTCAGGGGTGGCTGGCTAGATGAGCTGAATGAGAAAGCCCCAGAGAAGAACTCCCACTCAAGAGTGGGGGCTGGGAGGGTGAGGGACTGTCACAAGAAAGAAAAAGTAGAGAGTTCTGAGGTTGACTCCTGTTGTCCACATATATGTACTTACATGTGTACCTGTATCAACTAACACGTGTTTGTGTTCAAGTACACATATAGAGAGACAGAGCAAATTGAATCTGTATTAAAATGATTATTTGTTAGATTCAATTTCTGTATTTAGTCATCATCTGATTCTTATATAGCTCTGGGTAGACTATGGTGACCATACTGTCCCCTCGCTTGATCTGAAGATGGCATAATGTTTGAAGCTGGCTCTTCCATAAAGACACTGTCACCATGACTTTGAGCTATGGCGACACTCAGTGCTGTTGATTGATGGCTAAATTCTCAAGGTAGACTTTTCGGCACTGTTGCCTTGTCTTGGACTGCCCCAGTATTTAGTGGGAACCCTGCACCATTTGTAAAATTAATCCGCACGTTTACCCTTGAGACAAATGGCAAAGCTCTTCAGGGTTGGTTTTAGTCTGGTGTTCTGGCACAGATACCCTGGGGACACACAAATTAGAACGTAGTCCTGGGTCAATTATAGCAGTGTGTCTTTTGAGAAGGAAAGCTTAGGTGACTGGTGTGACGGGAGCCTGGTGACCCTGCTGGGTGTTATTAATTTTATTGTCCCAAGCAAATAATGAAAATCGGACCTATTGTTTAGCTTTCCAGCTAAAACTGTACACCATTATCTAGATGAACAGCATCTGAAGAGCCCGCCCAGCATGGATTCTGGATAAGGAGCTGAAGAAAGTGAGTTCCCTAATATAGAAACAATCCTTAAACATGACAATAGAAGCCCATGGTGAGTCCAAACCTGGGGGTCTGCGAGGAGGCAAACGACGGCGAGGGGAAGCTTGCTGTTTGTTTCTAGGTTGCTCAGACACACATGGCTCTGGATCATTCATTTAGGCAGCCAGGAGAAAGTATCACAGTGGATTCAAGGAAATACCACACCAGTGTTTTAGTAGGGTCTTCACAATGACTTTTCTGGGTGACCCCTCTATACGACAGTGCAGTGGTTAAAAGGGGTCTTTGGAATTAATTTGCTTTAATGCTCAATTAGCCAGTTATGGGTCTTTTAGCAAGTTACTTAACCTCCGGCTTACCTCATTTCCCTCAGCTGAAAAATGGGATGATTTCCTCTCTTACCATGTCAGTCCTCTCCTTGTTGTGGTCCCCCAGTGAATGAGTGGGATAATGAGATTCTAAGGTCTTCGTCCACAGAGTGGCTGTCATGCATGATGGGGTGGGCCTCGGTGATGCAACTGTCACCAAGTCATTTTTGATCCTGAAAATTACTCCAATAAACCCATTTGGTCTGGTAGTATCTGTACCTTGGTCTGTATGGTTTTTTGTTTGTTTGTTTTGATTTGTTTTTTTTTTTTTTAAGATTTATTTTATGTATACGAGTACATTGTAGCTGTCTTCAGACACACTAGCAGAGGGCATAGGATAGTATTGCAGATGGTTGTGAGCCACCATGTGGTTGTTGTGAATTGAACTCAGGACCTCTAGAAGAACAGTCAATGCTCTTAAGTGCTGTGCCATCTCTCCATCCCCCCTGTGCTGTGCTCTTTATCTGAGGTGAGTGAATGTCAGTTTATAAAGAGGTTCATGTAGGGCATTTGTTATAAAAGCAGAAAACTAACATAAATGTTTAGTGATTTTTTTTTTTCACTGAGAAACATCTCTCAAGGCAAGAAACAGTCTCTCTCTCTCTGAGTTTTCTTTGTGTTGTTTCTTTCTCCTCCTTGTTCTTCTTTCTTCCTGCATCTGTAATAGTAACTGGTATGGTACCAGTGAAAACTTCAGGGACTCCTTGCCACCCCAAATAATGATAATGTCATCTGGAGTTGACATGGTAAGAGAGGAAGGAAGTCATCTCTCTGTTAAGGTTTCAGCATAGCTCTCAAAACGTGGTGTATCTGGCTGGAGAGATGGCTCAGTGGCAAAGAGCACTGGCTGCTCCTTCAGAGGACCTGTATTAGATTGCCTGTAACTCTGGTTCCAGAGGATCGGATGCCCTCTTCTATTTTCTCTAGCTTCTGCACACACACACACACACACACACACACACACCCCTGTATGAATATGAACTCATGCAGGTTCACACACACACACACACACACACACACACACTTACCTAGACAGTCCCTATGTTTTCTTAAGCACTGTTTGGTGTAGCCAGTAGAATGTGGATAATTTGTAGGGATACTTTCTTATTCTTAATGGCTGCTAAACTTCCGAAAGTACTTTGGGTGTTTATAAATATCCCAGGTTACACACTCAGAAGTTCTGGTCAGTATGGTTGCTTTTGTGCTCAAAATCTGTAATGAAATATTAAAATGCCCCTCTGTCCTAACAACAGATGTCCAGTGGCAATGATTCATCCTTTGTACAGCCAAGATTGATAACCACTGCCATAGCCCTTAACCTCTCTATGTTGTCATTTGAATACTTCCCAATGGTTACCAGGTAGAAAGCTGGGAAAGATTGCATTCCTTGCAAGTAACTAATCCAAGAAGAGAAGGCCGGCTTATCAGCTGCCCCTCATTTATACTTTGATTACGCCTCAAAATATGACAAGCTCAACTTAATTGTTAGGGATAGAGTGAATGAAACTGCGGAGAGCAAGAAGATGGAGACCTCTGGGTTTCTTTCTAAGTGTCACTTCAATGCACCCAGTTATGTGATTAAAGGGGCGACTTTCAACTGCAAAGGGAGCTCAGCCCTGATTTGTTCAGGGTCATGAGCGGCGGCTCGAGACCATCTTGTTTGCAGATACCCCTTTCATGTTATTAGGCTGTCAGTTGACAGACTCGGCAAGATTTATGGCTCAAAACTCAAGTGTGTGCATGTGTGAGAATGTGGGGTGGGTGATGGCTGAGGGGAGGAGAGAGCTGGAGGCAGACAGCATCTAGGCATGACTGTGAAGAGCACAGCCTCCTCTCTGTCTCTGTCTCTGTCTCTCTATCTGTCTCTTTTCCTCTCTCTGCTTTTTCTCCTGTCTCTCCTTCCCTCTGTCTCTCTCTATCTCTCTGCCTCTCCCTCTCCTTGTCTCTTTCTCTCCCCCTCTCCCTCTTGTTCTTTCTCACACACCGTCTCTCTCATCTTCTCTTTCATGCTTAGTTTCTTTAATAACTGCTATAGCAAATTAAAATATAAATTGAGGCTTCACAAGGAAGCCCCTAATTTTTATTAAGACTCCTATTGTGCTTTTAATAAAAAGTCCTGTGGGGGGCTTGGGAATGAAGATAGAGAATCCCTTTCTCTCAGACTTGATGAAATTTCTCATGCTTTTGGGAAAATCCTATTTCCATGGTGCCGAGTGACTTTTCCTCAAGAGATATAGACAGATCCATCTACCTCACGTAGAACATGCTAACAGACCAAAGAAACAATTCCAAGAAAATCTGGCTTGTAGAATTGTAGGAAGTGATGAGTTTATGGGGGTTCCTGACCGTAGCATAGGTGATTTGGGTAGTGACATCACCAGGAAGCTTACTCAGGCAGGAAGGAGGACTTGGGAAGCTTCGTCCATACAGTGTCTTGGGGGAGTCTCCTCCCCCAGTGACTGTTGACCACTATACAGCCTCTGCTAAGCACCCCTGGAGTCTTGTGAATTATTTGGGAGTTTTGTGGGTCTTACCCCACCTTGAACGAGGGAGTGCTTCTTCCAGCGGGAACATGCTACGTGGCATACATTACTGCATCCACTGGAAGTATTCACATCTTGCTAATTCATTCAGGTTGAGATTTCTTTGTTTAGAACTACCTGTTACCTTTGCAGTACAGATGGTAGTGACCCCTGAATCCTTCTCCATGAGATGCTTTCCTTCTTTCTGCCAGGAGGGAAGCTCTGGGCTGCGTCTGTGAACTGTGATCCTTGCAGACCTTGCCTGTTCCCTTTTATCTCTTCAGACTGAAAGCATCTAAACAGAGTATGACCATCTCACCTCATTGCCTGAAATCCTCCTGTGACTCTGTACTGTTCACTTTCTTTCTTACTGTCAGCAATGGGAGGAAAGGTTTACTACTGAGGCAGGGAGGGCCCCGGCATCAGAGAGGGTTCTGGGAAGTCGAAGGACTCTGCGGATATCTCAGCAGAGCAGGGAGCTGTTTCAGGCAGGACAGGAAGCCGGGCCACCTAATACCTGTCCCTAGCAGCATCTTTCCTCTGGCTAGGCTCGACCTCCTGAAACATCTACAAACTCCTCACATAGTGCTACCAACTGGAGACCAAATTCAAGCCCCCAGCCCTTATAGTTAACCTTGACAGCCTTTTTAGGACTTCTTAAGTCCAAATTTGGTACAGACTGTACGTTAGTTTCTTTTCCCGTTGCTGTGACAAAAATCACTGATGGAAACGTCTCAGGGAAGAGGGGCTTGTTTTACCTCCCAGCTTGAGTGTCCACCATGGTGGGAGGTCAGCGCCTCCCTCATGAGTGTGAGTAAGCTGGTCACACTCGGCCAGGAAGCAGAGAGTGGTAAGAACTTGTGCTCTGCTCGCTTTCTTCCTCACCATCCTGGGACCCCAGCCCTTATGAAAGTGCCACGCATATTTAGGATGACTCTTAACACTTCAGTCAACTCAATGCAGACGGCCCCTCAACACGCGTGCCTAGAGCTTTGTCTCCTAAACTGTTCTCCATTATGTCAAGTTGGCATGTTAGCCATCACAGCATACAATGTGTAGCTGGGGGCAGGATTTTGTTCCACTTCCCTATCACTGGCCATATTTATATGCACACACGTACAAACACACATGTATGTGTATGCATCTATACATGCACAGAAGCACACACATGCACACACACATACTCACAAGCTTCTCCAGCAACCCCACCCCCTCCACCTGCTGCTCCTTGCTGTTCCTGTGAAGTCTGCTCTCTCTCCCTGGACTTTTATTCCTCTCTAGAAAACCTTAGAAGCATTGATTCTCTCTCCAGTACTCACTTTATCCTTAAAGGGGGATGTAGCCTTCCCCATAAGTGTGGGCACAGAGGACATTCCTCACATGCCTCCATAGTACTTTATGCTACATCCTTGGTGGCTCAACACCAGGCATTAAAATGGCTCCGTTCTATAACCTCCAGGGATGGCATTGGTGAACTGATTCTCCATTGCCTCATAACTTACTGAGTGTGTCAAATCAATGTTTTCTTTGTTCAATTCTATTCTTTTTTAATTTCACATATGAGTACTGTATTTATATTTTCCTCTCCACAACTTATTCCAACCCTGTCCTGTGTCTGCCTCCCCCAGACTCCCTGCAAATTCATGGCCTCTTGTTTGCTATGGGTGTTTACTAACTTTCAAGTTTCATCTCTCAGATTTAAGCCTGTGCATATATGTTGGGAGACAGTATTAGGGTAAGAAGGATGCCATGAAGGACAGGCCTGGAAAAGACACGTGGAGCCCACCTTTCTCCTGATGTGCACTTCTGAAGGTAAAATATCGTTTTCCTTACCCGGAAAAGCATACCTTCTGTCCTGCCTCTTCTTCACACAGGAGCAGGGCTCTGGCTCATATGGCACTTGTAGGCTTTCTCCCCCATTTTACTGATGGATAGAATTGTCTTCGGTCCTCTTAGGCTCTCCTTTCACACAGGGCGTAAGTCACCTCTGCTCCCCCTCAGCACTCCCTACCCCCCTCCCCGCATCCCCCTGCTGGTGTGTGCATTGATGAGGAGTCCTACCGTGTTTCCCACAATGCCTGTGAGTTTTATAAAATAGCTTTTTTTTATTTCATGTTTGTCCTTCCTTTTTTAAAAAAATTAGATATTTTCTTATTTTACATTTCAGATGCTATCCCGAAAGTTCCCTATTCCCCCACACACACCCTGATCCCCTGCCCACCCACTCCCACTTCTTGGCCCTGATGTTCCCCTGTATTGGGCATATAAAGTATGCAATACCAAGGGGCCTCTTTTCCTGATGATGGCCAACTAGGCCATCTTCTGCTACATATGCAGCTAGAGACACGAGCTCTAGAGGTTCTGGTTAGTTCATATTGTTGTTCCTCTTATAGGATTGTAGACCCCTTCAGCTCCTGTGGTACTTTCTCTAGCTTCTCCTTTGGGGGTCCTGTGTTCCATCATATAAATGACTGTGAGCATCCACTTCTGTATTTGTTAGGCACTGACATAGCCTCATACGAGACAGCTATATCAGGGTCCCTTCAGCAAACTCTTGCTGTCACATGCAATAGTGTCTGGGTTTGGTGACTGATTATGGGATGGATCCCCTGGTGGGCTAGTCTCTGGATAGTCCATCCTTTTGTCTTAGTTCCAAACTTTGTCTCTGTAACTCCTTTCATGGGTTTTTTTTGTTGTTGTTGTTGTTGTTGTTGTTCCCTATTCTAAAGAGGAATGAAGTATCTACCCACGGGTCTTCCTTCTTCTTGATTTTCTTGTGTTTTGCAAATTGTATCTTGGATAGTCTAACATTCTGTGCTAATATCCACTTATCTGTGAGTGCATATCTAGTGACTTCTTTTGTGATTGGGTTACCTCACTAAGGATGATATCCTCCAGAAAAATCCATTTGTCCTTCCTTTCTCTGGGACTCCTGGTGCAAGCCACTGCGGGAGATTGTGGAGTCAGGAAACAATCTTAAAAACATGGCTGTCCTGTGAGAAACTCTATTGTCTTCAGTTGGCTCTTGAGAGCTTAGGTCACTGTTTCTCCCAGGAAGCTTTCTGTGGTCCACACAGCTGCCTACCTCATCAGCTTGTTCAGGCAGCGCTCCTAATCCTTGGGGATATGTGTACAGCCTTGGGACCACAGTGGGCGTGGGGAGACAGCACAGCAGCGCACCCTGCGTCAGATCTGTGCTTCCTATGCATCTAGAGAGGAATTGATGAAGTTCTCTTGCCTCGATCACACTTGGCGTCCTGAAGCAAGCAGTGTGTTCTAAGTCCTCCCCTCTGTCCCTCGTTTCTTGTCAAAACTATCGATCTTTGGTGTAATCCCAGATGTAGAAAGTAGGTGACGATTAAATGTTGGCTGCAAGAGATGAAGGATGCAAATCATTTATATCTGACCCAAAATAATTGTGTGGCAAGATGGCCATGGAAGTGGCCGAGTAGGAGTGAGCTTACCTCCTCACATGCATGAGACCCTGGGTTTCATCCCAGCCGTTGGAGACAGAATCATGGGCGTGTTGTGTAACGCTATGGAAACAATATCCAAACAGTGGGAATGGGTTCTTTTGAAGCAACACTTATTAAAAACTGTCTCAGAGGAACTGATTGTTGGTGAGAATTTATTATAGCAGTATAAAGTTTTACAGACATAGCCCAGAATCTCCCGATGTCGTTTGAGCCTTGGAGTGACGATGGATCTAACAATACTTATTCAGAACATATTGTTTTCTCTCAGTGGGTTAAAAAAAATGTCTCATGGAATTTTCTAAAAGGAGAGCCCAATTTTAAAGTATATGGTTGTGACTGGTACCTCCACTTCCTCAGATGAGAAAGCAAAAAGTTTGTGTAACTTATTAAATTTTCCCTTACTTGAAAATATCTTTGTAATCCTGAAGATGTCCTTAATTTTTGTGTAACTGATACTATTCACTGTAAGAAGCTCTTTGGCAGGCTCGAGAAGGTATTATCTCTTTGAAAGGAGTTGATTTGTCCACTTGGGGGGTGTTGGATTACATTTAAGAGCCGAGCAGACCCTGTTTTTATTTGTCATGGAAATTTAAGTTGTAGTAATAATATGTATTTGCTGTGGCTTCAATACTGAAAGGACACTGGATTCTGCACAGAATAATATAACGGACACATTTGCATTCATCTACATAAATACATCTAGAAAGTGCATCTTCCATACCTGTAACCACATGCCCGCCTGCCCCTCTTCTTATAGCTACATAAGATTGTCTTCCCACCCTGGGAGTTGGGATTCTACATTGATGGGTCTTCTTTTATACTTACTAATTCTATTCTCTATTATATTCCAAAAGGCATCATATTACCCGCCTTGTCCAATTTGCTTCTGTGTCTCATTAAAGTGGCCTGCTGTGAAGCTAATTTTTCTTGCTCATTTTATTGATATTTTGGGAGAGTGAGATTTTCCCGCAGCAGCTCTTCCTTTAGCATAGGGTTGTAGTAGCTGTCAAGAGAGGGCTTTAAAACCATCCTCTAAGCTAAATCAAAAATAAAAGCAGCTTATTTTAGTCTCTCTATTGAAATATAAATTACAGGTCATCGATCTCTTTCCCACCTCCTTGCAATTATTTTTATTGAAGTTTTTTTTTTAAGTAAGACAATGCAATGTATTTTAAAAAGCAAATAAACAAACCTCAAGAATAAGAATAGCAGCAAAGTGGGTTTGTAAGTGGCTATGGCACATTTAGTGGGAGAAAGGCATAATCAGGGCCTCTTTGCTGCTATCCACAGCAGCACAGAATACAGCATGCAAGGCATGAGGTTAACACAGCAAGCTAAAAAATCTCACCAAGGAGGGACAGTTTAACTCTCCCTGAGGCAGTGAGAGGGTTGTGGGCCTCGAGACTGGAAGCTCACATCTTCCATTTAGCTCAACCGCTTTCCCCAGGGATTCAAGCTCCTTGAGCATGGTCCTGCTAGAGGAAAGCCTGCTTGCTGCTCTCTACTGTAACTATGAGTTACTGATAAGATGATACTTGTTATAAACACATGTGCAAACACACTCACATGCACACTCATATGCGCGCATACACACTCGCATTCATGTATATACACATGCTTGCATTCATACACATGCATGCATACACATTCATACACTGCATGCACATACATACATATGCATACACACACTCACACACACATATACACTAGACACATGCATATATACTCACATACATGCATGAAAACACGCTCACATTCATACACATGCATATGCACACTCATACATATCATACACACACATATACACTCATACCTGTGCATACACACTAATATGCATATACACTCATATATATGCATATACACACACACATATACAGGCTCATGCATATATATTCACATACATGCATGTACACATGCTCACATTCATACACATGCATAGAGACACATATGAACACACATATATGCTCACACTCACACACTGACACAACTGCATCTTTTTAAAAAAGATTTATTTATTTATTATTTATTATATATAAATACATTGTAGCTGTATTCAGACACTCCAGAAGAAGGAGTCAGATCTCGTTACAGATGGTTGTGAGCCACCATGTGGTTGCTGGGATATGAACTTAGGACCTTTGGAAGAGCAGTCGAGTGCTCTTACCCACTGAGCCATCTCACCAGCCCTTACAACTGCATCTTAAGTGAATGCACTTACCTTTTTTCTCCAAGCTGACCTATAGGTTCCCAGTGAGGCTTGTACCTTCTGCCTGCTGCCCACTATGCAGGCACCATTGGAGGCCATGGGCCTGGACTGGATAAGAGTGTGCCCCTGGATATGGACTGGATAAGTGTGTGTGCCTGGATGTGGACTGGATGAGAATGTGCCCCTGGGTATGGACTGGATAAGAGTGTGCGCCTGGGCGTGAGCTGGCAAGCAACACATCCTGCCTGCTTCTCCTTTCAGTCCCTGCTCCCCATCTTTAATCTTTTTACAGTCCAGTCATTATCCCCATTCCATTCTGCTGACCAATAATAGTTCCTCATCCCATTCCCCATCCCCTCTCTCCAAGAGGATGCACCTACATCCCCCACACACCGACAGGCCTCCCCACTCTCTGGGGCCTCCAGTCTCTCAAGGGTTAGGTACATCTTCTCTCACTGAGGCCAGACCAGACAGTCCTCCACTGCACATGTGTTGGGGGCCTCGGACCAGCTGGTGTATGCTGCCTGGCTGGTGGCTCAGTGTCTGAGAGATCTCAGGGGTCCAGGTTATTTTAGACTGCTAATCTTCCTATGAGGTCACCATCCTCCTTAGCTTCTTCCAGCTTTTCCCTAGTTCAATCACAGGGGTCCCCTACTTCTGTCCATTGGCTGGGTGTTTCTTACATGTATCCCTGCTTCCAGACTTGCAGTACCATTTCTCTGTGTGTTGTTCGATTTTTCAGCCCCTCTATCTGTTTCCCATCCTTTCCTGGTATTGTCGTGGTCGTAAATATCATCAACCTGACATATTCTGAAGTCACTTGGGAATAGGGAACTTCAACTGAGGAACTGCTCAGATTAGATTGGCCTGAGAGCAAGTCTGTGGGGCGTTGGCATGGTTGCCATTTGATATGGGTGGGCTGAGCCATCCCTAGGAAGATGGGTCTGAACTGTGTAACTTGGAGGCTTCTGCTCTAGGTTCTGGCTTGGATGTCTTGGTGATGGACGCACAGTGAGGTGTAATAGACCTTTCCTCTCCACATTGCTTTCACTCGTGGTGTTATGGCAGTGACAGAAATAAGATTGGCACAGGAAGATTTCCTCGATTTTAAATCACTCCTGAATGTTTTAGCATGGTTTTAAAATCTTCATTGGTTAAACAGTGCTTAGCCCTTTTGGAGTTATTTCCAACCAGGGCCTCCTTTTCTTTCCCCTTCCCCTTTCTCGCCAGGTCCATTCCAGACTTGGTTCACATCTTTATACATTGTTCCCAAGGTTTTCTCTGCTTGACCCTTGCTTCACTGGCCTGGACACTCAATGTACCTGAATATTGAAATGTTAAGACATGATTATCTACCATTTCTTCATACATCAAATGCTATGAAAACACATAATATATATGTATACCCTTTGCCTTATCACTTTATTATTTATCTATTAGAAGAAAAACTAAAAATCAGAACATTGAAATTCTAAAGGGAATATTGGGATCCACTGGCTTGGCAAATCCAAGCAATCTGGAATGTTCCAAGATGAGGAAGGAAGTTTCAGAAATGAGATATGAATTGTAATTTCTGGGATTTTTTAAGTCCAGATAAGTCACCTTTATGTTTTGTGCATTTGAAAGTAAAGGCTGTGTTGGTCCCTTTCACTGGCCACCCAGTGAGCTATGCCACCATTTGCAGATACCACCTCTCAGCACTCTTGGTGAACTCAGAAAATGGATAGGTAAGTCTCCTGGGCGTAAGAAACCAAAACACCAAATGTTTGGCAGACGGAGAACAAACAGATAGGTGATGTCATGGGGTTGGGTGACGTCAGGGTTTCACACAATGAACACTTGACTTCTCAAAAACAATGCAGACTTTACGGCACAGGACCCCAAAGGGCATTGAAATAATCTGACGGTGTGACTCTCGCTGTGTTTCCTTCCTGTACAGAGAGCCACTGAGAGGAGACGGTATGCGCAAGATTCCTCTGAACACGCTTAGTTTCTTTGGGAGTAAAAGTTTGTTGAAAGCAGAAAATAAGCCACAACCTTCTGCTGCATAAGCGCTCCCTAGACTTTTCAAATTTGTCTTTTAAAAACTCATAAAATAATTAGAGCAACCTGTCACCAGCTCCTTTCAATATCGACAAGAAAATTACAGTGTTTGAGAAAAGAATTCTTTTGTTTCGGAGGGAATTGAACCAGGCTGTCTTAACAAATCCTGCTAATTAGAGCCAGCTATGCAGGGGAAGGAAGCCAGAAGGTTCGGAGGGAGAAGGAGAGTGTGTGCGCAATGTAGGTGAAGATAACTAGAAATATTCACCCACTGGTTCCCTGTTCGTGTAACCTTCTCCTTGTATTTGGAGGCTCTCAGAGAAGCAGCACACAGAGGCTTTGCTTGGTATGAACTTGGTATGAACCATGTACTGGCTTCCATTAGGGACACTCAGAATAATTAGCAATTTGGACAGGACGGCTCAATTCACTTTCTAGGATACATAGTTAAAAGGGCGACATTACTATTTTTCTCCTCAGTAAGTAAGCTAAATCATTATTTTTGTAGTTTCAAGAGTGAATATTATATGCTCAGGAGTGAGAAATGAGATACAAATGTCTATGTATATTTGGGGATTTTTTAATTAAAAAGGAAGCCATATATTACTGTAATATTCATACTTGTCAGTAACTTAAGGAAGAAAGCTTTAAGTTTGTATACTCTAAGGTGTGAGTGTGTGAACAACACAGCATCCATCTCAGCCACCACAGCCAAGCACTCCTCTCTCCAAGACGCCGAGCACTCTGCTTCACTGCTCCCAGTGTGGCTGTGTCTGGGGACTCAGAAATTTGAGGGAAAAGTAAAAGTTGGTAGAATATTTCCTATGGAGACCTCATACTCTGAGCCACAGAGTCTCGTATTCATATTTATTTGCTCTTTTTGGTAGGAAACCAGGCAGACAACCTACACTATATACCAGACAATTTAGTTTGTACTGTACTAATATTTTCTGTTGAAATAACTTTTTCAGTGACTGTCCTAAACCATGCCATCCATTTTTGTCAGCCAACAAGTTGCAGAATCAGAATGTTCTGTTTCTGGAGAAAGAAAGAAGGAAGGGGAGGGGAGGGAGAGAAGAGAAGAGAGGAGAGAAGGGATGGATAGATACATGATAGATAAAACATAGATGATAGCTAGGTAGAGAGATGATGGGTAGATAGATAGATAGATAGATAGATAGATAGATAGAAATTAGATATTTAATAAATGCATGGATGAATAAATAGATATTTGAAAGCAGGGAAACCACAGAATAATGCAAACTGCTAAATAAGAAAATAAAGGAAAGAAGCCACATCTATGTTTTCTCACATGCCCACTAGTTTTGCAGAAGGATTTAACATCCTGATCAGGAAAAAAACTATTTTGGAGCAACTGTGCTGCTTTTCCATTTTCTCTCTTCATTCACAATCTTGCTTTAATCCAACACAGTATTTGTGCCGTCATGCGGTACTTCTTTGGATATACGCTCTCTGCAGTGATTGAGTTGCGGTGAGTAGCATGTCTATCACACGAGCCGCTTCTCTGTGGCTGTATCATTAGGAAATCACTCTTGTAATAGGACTCCCTGGCAGTGTGGCAGGCCATGCCTCCTTCTGCCTTTCATCTTCACATTTGACCCAATCACCAGGCTTCCCATCCCACAGTAACTGCTTTCTTACCGCATCCTTTGAGGCTGTTTAGACTGATGAGAATTCTTAGATCTCAAACCTTGAAATGCTTGCACAAATCACCAGGGTGGACACCATAGAACAAGCCCAACATGCATCCAAAGAGGGAATGAAAACCCAGGAGATGTGCTGAGTTGACAGAACTTTGCTAAGGTTTCATTTCTAATGCAGTGTCTGGAAATGGGTCTGGCACCAGGTTCATGGTCTTCTGGCCACCTCCCAGAACCTAGATCAGAAGGGCTACTGTCTATTAAGACAAATGCACATTTGACGGTGACAGAGCCTTCAGAGGAGCAGACCTTCCTCCTGCTCTGCCAGGAGTTGGGGACTTTTTTTTTCTTTATTGTCTGCCTTAGGTCAATTCTAAAAGCCCTATTGTGTCATTAACTGGATTATAGTCTGGTTTGAGCTTATTTCTTCATATTTAAAAAAGCTTTCCAGAACTATTCTTCTCCTGTTTTCACTTAAGTGAAATTAAAAGCCTAGCTGTCAGGTAGTGCCTGTACACCAGCTAGAACAGGCCCTCCAGCTCCCATCCTTCGGGCCTCATTAGGAGGAGGCTCACAGCATGCCCGGCACCAGTTCATGTATGCAGAGCTCATTTACCTACATTGGAAACAAACCAAAAAAGGGTCAGGAACATCCTACCAGGAGGGAAGGAGATGGAGGGCCCACTATCTAGGTCACCCTCCCTGTTGGAAGCATGTGACCCACTGGTCTCTTTGAAGCTGAAAAAGACCTGTTGAAGTTGGGTCCTCAGGTAGATGTTGCTTGAATCCAGGAGACAAACTAGGCAACCTTAGCCTTGTGTGACAAGGGAGAAAGTATTGCTTTGGAAAGAGATGCTCTGTGCATAAACCCAGTTAGCAGAGTGTTTTCTAAGAGGATAAAATGTAATATCCACACTCTCATGGTTCTGCCCCCGTAGGGTTCTGTTCCTGTTTTATACTGTTAGAAACTCATCCCAGGAAGGTTCTCATTTGGGGATAACTGGCTGTTATTTCTCAACTTTGTGATATGTCCTGTGTGTCAGGGGTGTGGGAACTATCTACTGTGCTTCATTAGGGATTCAGCTACTGACCAATGTCTCTGTAAGCCATCATTATATCAGTCTTGACAGGAGCCATTTTGTTTGCTCAATGATGGTGGTTTGGGGAATGGATATGCAAGTGTGGTTAAATGATAGATACTAGCTTGTTTGTTTAAAATCATCCTCAGCCTTTGTGCAGAATTGTGCAGTTCTGGGGGTTCTGTAGTGCTTGGACCACTGCAGAGGTCCCACAATGTTGTATCTCTCGCCATCAGAACACCAAGAGAAGTCATGACCCAACCCTAAATGCCCATAGCATGTTTATTACGCTGCGTACAATCAGAAAATCTCTCTACTTAAGCAACCCTGAGGTCAAACTCTATCAGCTCCTCCGATTATCTCTTCACCTCCATTTCTGCCAGCACTGCTCAGGGTTATTCCGATGTTCCTTCTGCAACTTTGTACTTTTATTAATTAAAAAAATGCACCATTGTTTTCTTCAAAAACATGTTATAGAATTTGTTGCAAAATTACATGTTTGTATGCTAATGAGTGTGCACATGTATGAGGAGGCCTGTGTGCAGAGGTCAGTGTGTGTTCACATGTATATAGAGGTCAGTGTGCACATGTGTGTGTAGGTCAGTGTGTGCACACATGTGTGCAGAGGTCATTGTGTGTTCATATGTGTGTGTAGGTCAGTGTGTGCACACATGTGTACAGAGGTCAGTGTATGTGCACATGTATGAGAAGGCCTGTGTGTGGAGGTCAGGAATCAGTATCTTTGTACTTGCTGTCCACCTTAGTTTTTGAGAGTTTCTCACTGCCCCTGGAGACATTTAACCTAATTAATTGTCTAGAGAACCCGAAGGATTATCTACAACCTCAGCAGGGATCTCAGGGGAAGGTTCCTGTATCCAGCTTCTATGTGGGTCCTGGTGATGTGAACTCAGATGTCCATGCTGCTGAGGCAAGCATTTTACCAACTCAGCTATGTCCTCATGCTCAAATGCAACAAAGTCTTCTTAGGAACCTTCTGCTTGTTCCTCTTGTAACAGCTGACTCTACTGGATATAGCAAACTGCTCAAATTTCTCAACTCCGGATTTTAAAAATTCTGTTATGTTTGTTTAGCACACACACATGTATGCATACATGTACAATTGCATCATGGGCATGATTTTGAGGATGTCAGAAGTCAACTTGGAGTAATTTCTTTTCATGTACCATGTGAGTCTAAAGGATGGACCTCAGTTCACTGGCACCAAGTATGTTTATCTGCTAAGTTATGTCAACGACCCAACGCCTGCCTCTCTAGCATTGCTCTCCTGTGATTTTCTTCCTGTTCATGCATGATATCACAGTCTAGTGGTCCTTTACAGTAAATGTAGTGGCCTTGCATCTCACATTCAACATTTATACTGTTTGTCCTAGCAAACAAACGACTATACTTGTATTCAAGGTTTATTTCAGTGTCCTCAAACTTGACCTAAGAGCTGTGTAATACTCCTGGACAGGGTAGCTGTGATTTCTCGTCTTGATGATTAGATTAAACTGAATCAGCAGTGAACTGAGAGACAGCGCTGCTGGGTGCTCCTGTGAGGAATTTTCTAGAACAGATTACTAATAGTGGTGCCACAAGTGTTTGGCTCCAGAAGAAATAACCTGTTCAGCCAAAGTTATTAAATAAATTCTTATGTCTAAGACTCTCTAAGAAAGCCCTGTGAGGTTGACCAGATATCAGTTTCTTTCAGGCAGGGATTAATCTATGTGCCTGTACAACTATACCTCAGAATATGAGCATTAAGCCCACCACTTCACATTGGAATGGCCTCAAATAATATCTCTCATCTGTGTTCACCTTACTGAGTGCAACATGGAGATATTGATAGCTACTTCAACAAAGTTTTGTTTTCACTGAGAAAGGCATGTGATAATGTTTAGTAGGTTAAGGCTATAGGTAATAGAGGTGTGAACATGTGCAGTAATTGTTACTGCTTATGCATGAGGGTCTATTAATAGGGCATCCCTAGAAGAATGATTTTTACAGTTTCCCCTTGAAATCATTCACATCACTGACATTAGAAGTCTTTGAATCAAGTCAGTCTTCTTGTAGATCTTGGCACTTGGTTAGTTTATTTGAAGCCATAAAACACATGTCTAGGTATGCCTTTCACTCTCAAGCTCTTAGCTGAGGACACACTACCCAGAGGTTTCTGGGGTCCAGACTTTATTCATTCCTTCACTTGACTACGATTTTCACTGGGTATCTTCACTTTTTCATCTTGGAAACTTTAGGACTTTGAGTAATTTGCTTTTCTACAGCCTTCTGTCCAGTATGAATCTCCTGTAGAAAGTTGATCCCCTTACCTCATTGCTTGGAAATCAATGAGCAGCCCAGGGCTTCTGCTGGGATACAGTGTGAGCGCTGTTTCAAAGCCTAGATTCCCTCATCTTCTCCTTTGCCTCCTTAGCTTCAGTTGTCAACTTGACACAGCCTAGGACCATGGGAAATCCTCAAGTGAGTTAGTGTGGACATCAGCGTGGCCTGTCGGCATGTCTGTTGAGGATTATCTTAATGGGGTGCCCACCACCATGTCTGGCCCTGTGGCCTAGCCAAGCATGGGTGTGTGAGAGGGCCAGTACACAGCATTCCTCCGTGGTTCTGCCTTAGGCCTCTTCTTGAATTCCAGCCCTGAATCCTCATTGATGGACAGAAATATAAGCCAAATTAACCCTTCTTCTCCAAGCTCCTTTTGGCCAGAGTATTTTATCACAGCCACAAAAAGGAAACAGGGTAATCTTCCTCTAGGTCAGCAGCTGTTCTTCTCTGTCTACTGCCGATCTCCTCAGGACTCAAGAGCCTCGGAACTATGGATGGGCATTTTATTTTTCTCTGCTGCAAGGGCTGTCATCAACACCACGTTAGGACTATAAAATATCTTCCCTGTGTCTGATATTATCATGTATTTTTCTTGTCTGTGATTATGACACCTTACAGAAGATTTTTTATTAGATATTTTCTTCATTTACATTTCAAGTGTTATCCCATAAGTCCCCTATACCCTCCCCCTGCCCTGCTCCCCTACCCACCCACTCCCACTACTTGGCCCTGGCATTCCCCTGTACTGGGCCATATAAACATTGTTAGACCAAGGGCCTTTCTTCCCCAATAATGGCCAACTAGGCCATCTTCTAATACATATGCAGCTAGAGACATGAGCTCTGGGGGTTCTGATTAGATCATATTGTTGTTCCATCTATAGGGTTGCAGACCCCTACAGCTCTTGGGTACTCTCTGTAGCTCCTACATTGGGGACCCTGTGTTCTGCCCTATAGATGATTGTGAGCATCCACTTCTGTATTTGTCAGGGACTGTCAAAGCCTCACAGGAGACAGCTATATCAGGTTCCTTTCAGCAATATCCTGCTGGCATATGCAGTAGTGTCTGCATTTGGTGGCTGATTATGTGATGGACCACCCGGGTGGGGCACTCTCTGGATGGTCCATCCTTTCATTTTAGCTCCAAACTTTGTCTCTGCACCTCCTTCCAGAAGATTCTTTAGGAACAAAATTGAGTACTTCACTTGTGGTTTCAGATGCCAGAGTCCATCTGTCATGGTGGGAATGGTAGGAAGTGAAGACTTATGCAGACACGTAGCTGAGACACTGAATAGCTTGACAAGCCAGGAAGTAGAGAAGGAGGCAAGAAGTTAGCTAGGGTTAATAGACTCCCAAAGATCCACCCTATGTGACCAACTTCTTCTGGCCAGCTGCCACAGCCTTTCGGAACAACACTCCCATGGGGCCAGGTGTTTGAATTCATTCATTTTCAAACCTCAACACTCACTATATTGGAACAACCTTGTTATTTTTTCATCACTTACTTTTATCACCTTCTTTTTAAACAAATTAGTCATTTATTATTATTTTTTCATTTCATATGAGAGACAGCGGTGACAAATAAAGCTGAAGGCCGAGATGTTTCCTTTTTGACTTTTGAATGAGAAGGAATTTGTGTGACAGCATTGAATAGACCTGAATCATGCATTTCCTTTATTTGTATTTAAATTTTGATTATCTGTTAGCAAGGAGCAGGATCGTTTGCCTGAAGGCATTGCCTGCTTTAAAGTACTTTCCCCATTATCTGCTGATGGGGACGTTGGGGAGCCTCGACTTTTCTGACTGTTACACGTGGTACATTCTGCCACCACCACTATGCAATTATTCACCCTGTCAGTTCCTTGGATGTGACTGTTGAATAAATAGTGTCAGGTTGAGAAATACTGATCCCAAGTATTCTCTGGAACATATTCCTTCAGAAAAGCTGATAGCAGAGCTGTATCTCATCTTAGCCCATCTTCCGAAGCTAGGGCCAGTAGATGATAAAGCCTGAACTCAGTTAATGAGATGCTGGGAGATCATGTCGTTTCTGTATTTATCTGATGGGTCCACAGCTCACTGGGAATTCATTGGGTTTTCGAACCAAGCAAAGGTTATATTAGTTGCCAGAATTAACCAGGAAAACAATGCTAGTAAACTTAAAATAAATAAATTTATTAAATATTTTCTCTTACAAATAGACCGCAACAAAATGAATGTCTCCTTCAGGATTAAATCATTTTTAATCATTATCTGGTTTGGAAGAGATAGTTGCATCCATAGTATTAATGTAAAATTCAAAAGGCAAGGGAGAGGCAGGCAGCATGATGTTCTATCGTGTGAAGCATCGGTTTCTCATTGTGTGCCCTTGGGTCTCATGGAATGCATTGCTATTATTCTCCACAGGTTTGGTGAGGATGAGTGTGGGCTGATATAATGGGCTGAGTGTAGCTCATGACATAGTGTTTGCTTACAGACACCAGGCCCTGCATTTGATTCCTACAGCCAAGCTGTACAAATTTGTGGGTGAATGGGTTTCACTGAGGTCAAGTGATTATGCCACATTGAATTTCACATGAATGCCAATGAACTTATTGAAGAATAAATGGATGAATACTTAAACATATGTGTTTATGGATGGCCAGTGTTAAGGGATCTTAAATTACATATGGGATCAGCTGCTTACAAACCACTATGTACACAACATATATGTTAAGGATGTCATGCCAATGCACACTTGATTGTTGATTGTCACTTTTCAAAATTATTGCTTTAGCCCTTGAAGGTGACTGTTCACATTTATAATTAATTTCAAAATAATTAAAAACTTTATCCAGCCAAACAGCTCCAGTGCTCCATTCTTTAATACCCGCCTGCCAAATTCCAACCCACTATGTCACTGGCTGATCTCAGAGTCAACAGACAAAGATGGCTCCTCTACACCTGGAAACTTGCTGGAGTTCCCAAATGACAAGTTCAAAACTACTATAACCCTCGGCTTGGCCGGAATAAGTGTAATATTTTGCAGGAGACTTCTTTGAACGGACAACCCCATTTAGGGTATTTGAAATAAAACTCAAAGCAGTACTCACACCTCACAGCTACCTTTGGTAGTATAAAACTTCACATGGCTTAACCCACCAAGAAAGTTAAAAAGAAGTATGGATAGATTTCTAGAAAAACAATACGTTTCAAATACATGTTTATTCTGAATAACTTGAACTTCCCTCATGCCCTCTAAGTATGAATAATTCAGTCTGATACAGCCTGTGAAGGCTATTTTGTTGTTGTTGTTTTCTGGACAGAATACATTTCTGAAAATTTGAACACATAGCGCTCATGGTTTGTCAGTTGCCAGAAGATCAAGGATTCTAGCTTCATTAAGTATTGTTACTCCATTAGCTATTGTGGCGCAAAGCGAAGGGGCAGTGTCCCGTCTGCCTCGCCACCTTGCCCCCTTTTATGGGAGTGTTAGCAGACCTGTCTGCTAATTAATTTCATAAAACCATTTGAAACGTTTTTGTTTTCTAAATGTGGTGGCTTTTCCTCTTAAAAATTTTTTTTTAAAAAAACAACCCACAAACCTGACCTTGGTAGAAACCGTCTTTACTTAAATAAGTATTTCACCTCTAACCTAAGTCTTAAAAACTTAAACAAACGTAGTAAGATAAACTATGTTTTCTGAATTAGTAAACATTCAAAAGAAGGAAGAGGAAGAAGAAGCCCATGCTGCCTTACCTTGGAATTTAGGATTGGTCCTCGGAGTGGAGTCGTGAGGATGATAAAAGAATGTTGTAAAGTCTTGGCGCTGGGTGCAGAAGCTGCAGTGAGGTGGCATCCATTATCCACCTCACTGGTTAGCTGGTTTATCGCTCCTGGGTCGCATAAGTATGTTAAAGCAGCAAGAACTGGTGCGTTGCTTCCGATGACATCAGGGCCCAAGGGAGGCTGCTTAGCTGACATTTATTTATCTAGAATAATACAGGCAAGAATTGTTAAGGATTTCTGTTAGGACTAGACACCACTAGCAAATCAGTTTTGGAAGCAATTTAGCCCGCAGGGTAAGTGTTCTTAACCTGCAGTGGACCCAACCCAACCCATTTGATAAGTGTTTTCCACATGATGCCCTGCCACCACCTGCCTACAGCCGTGTCTTAGTCACTGCAGGGAAAATGCGCCTGCTAAGTCTTACCTGTTAAGAAGTGTGCTTCCTTCCTCTAAAAGACACCTTTCTTTGCATTTATTTCATCTACTATCTTAAGCTTCTAATGTTTACAGAGTGAGGCTTTCATGTAGCTTTCCTGCGTTCAGACATGAGCTATGTCTAAATGTGACATAATAATCAGTTGTGACATAATAATCAGTTGCGACACTGCACTAATTAAGTTAGTAAGCTTCTTTAGTGTTCATGTAGTGATCAGATATCAGTACCTTTAAAGGAACCAGAGAGTGAATAGCTTTCTTAAGGATGCTAACATGCCACAGAATCACGAAGGAAGTATTAGTGATCCAGTATAGATCAGAGAATGCTGGAGATGTGGACACTGAGAAGCAGGGTATCATTAGAGCAGCCACAGAAGGCACGGACTGCCAAACAGAAGCAGGCTAGTATCACAGGTCGGTCATCATAGTGCACATCTGTCTTGGGACTTGGAACAATGCAGAGGAACTAGGTATTGTTTCTCAGCATACTGATCCTTTCGTGTGATAAAACACTCCTATTCACAAAAGTATATTTTCTTTCAAATCACATTTTTTTGGTTGACTATTTCATAAGAAGACCTCTCAATGCCATAGAAAGAACACAGTGATAATGAATTTTTGTTTTGCTTTTCTTTTGTGTGGGACTAATTCTCCTAGTCAGGCGTTAAACTTGGTATCCTCTGCAAGACCAGCAAAAACGGAGATACCTCTCCAGCCTCTGAACATGCACTATCATATTTGACCCTTTTAACTAAGAATGAGACTACTAACATTTTTCTCCAGCTAAAATATATCCATCCTAAATATAACATTGGCTGATTTATCAGGCCAACAACTCTTCCCCTGGCATTGCATATAGCATATTGCATATTATTTTTTGAAGAGATTACACAAAACTTTCCGTGGCCATACCTATCCTGACCTCATTATTTATAGTCATGTGCTAAGTCACTCTTTGTGGTGTTCATGCACCCTCCTTTTCCTGGCCACCAAACCAGTCTGTTTTAATAAAGTTTAAACTTCTGTCTAATGGTCAGTAGTAGGCTTCAGTCAGGGCTGGTGAGGTCTTGCACTTCTGAGTAACACAGAAATTCACGCACCCTTTCAGGTCTGACATTGGCACATGCTTCTGTCTGCTAACAGGATCATTTGAAGGAAAGGTATCTGTGTATTTGATATGAGAAGGATCCTTAAGAATTGAAGTCTGGAGTTGGTGCTGCTACTGTTTTTATTTATTACATGGAAACATGGAGGGGTGAGGGTGGTAGGGGTCTTTCAGAGCCTGAGTTTGTATTGCTGGTTCATCTGCAAGACAGAGAATGGATTTCTTCTTGAGAGTACCTGGGAGCCTGAAGGACTCGGGGAGGCAAAGGGGCTTACAGATAGGCACACATTGGTGCCCCCCCACCCCTGAGAATGTGTTTGTTTTTAGTGTAAATGTGTGTGAGAGAAAGACCGACAGATTCAGGAAGATGTGAGAACAGGCATTTCATTTGTTGAAAATCTAAGCAGTGCTTTGAAATAACAATAACCCTTATACATTTCACAGACCAGGATCATTCCTTGTTGCTTTTGTGTTTAGTTACGGCAGGATCTCATGTATATCGGGCTGGCCCCAAAGTTACTATGTAGCCAAGAATGTCTCTGAACTCCGGATTTTCCTGCCTCACTTCCTCAGGGCCAGGACTAACAGGAACATGTGGCCATAGCTGCTTCACATGACACTGGGAACTGAGAGCCTAGGAACAGACTGATGCATGCATACTCTGTCAATACCCAACCAACTGAGGCCCAGGACCACTTCTTCACTAAGAATTAAGGACAGCAATTAGTCTAGCATTGATTGGACCTCAGAAATTTATGTGTCTAACATCTTAAAATTGCTTTTCATTGAATGGAAGCATTCTTCCTTCCCTTGCCTCAGTGACTGTGTTAGAGCAGAGTTCCCTCACTAGGATTCAGGGAAGTCTACAGCTTGGGAACATAGCTAGCTACTACAGGCCTTTCTAGAAAACTCCGAAAAATTCACATTTCCTTGAAACAGCAGTAGTAAAAGAATCCCTGGCTGTGATATGATCACCAAGTAAACTAGGTCTGAAACAAAGTGAATTAAATTAGCTGCTCCTGAGACTAACCACCTGTAAACATGCTCGAGAATCTGCCCTGGCTTCCTGAAACCCAGGATTCCCTTCTTTCCCTCCACATGAATAGCTCACTGCTAGAAGAGCCACACAGGCTGGCTACAAGCATTGATATAAGTGGTAAAACAAGTTTTAATAGGTTTTGTTTCTGAACTGGTGGGTAAGTTGTAAGAAAAGCCTTTGTGAATGGAAAGCCGGGTGGAAGACTCCATGGAAGCCACAGAGGTTGAGATGTAGGCCTGCTGCTTGGAGCGAGCATCCTGGTTCCACCAGTGGTCCAGGCAGCTGCTCACAGCAACCACTCCCTGCCAGGGTCTGTCCACATAGCGTGCAGGAACAGTGCACAGTCTAACTCACCAGCATCTTCCAGCTCTAAGGCAAGTGCCACATCATGAGTGCAGACGTAATGAAATCGAGCTAATTAAACATTTCAAAGGGAAACATTATTTTAGCACTAATTAGATATGATTACAGTTCTCTCCCCCCCCCACCCCGACACATACACAAGTGCTCAAGAGCACTGAAACCACCGAGTCATTCTGCTTTCTTTGCTCAATATTTCCATCAGAATCTTACCGAATTATATATAATGCTATCCGAATTTAGGACCTGAAACCTACTGTGTTCACATGCTTGAAAACTTTTATTCAAATTAATTAAAACAACGGCCACAATCATGCAGCACCGAAAACCAAATGCATTCCTGTCAGTAGGCAAGTATTTAAAGATTGATACGTAGAATCTTGATTGGAGACACTGATTGTTTTTCTTACTACTGGCAAAATGCCTGACCAAAACAGGGCGAGGAAGAGAGGGTTGGTTCGGGCTCCCTGACCAAAACAGGGTGAGGAAGAGAGGGTTGGTTTGGGCTCCCTGACCAAAACAGAGTGAGGAAGAGAGGGTTGGTTTGGGCTCCCTGACCAAAACAGGGCGAGGAAGAGAGGGTTGGTTTGGCCTCCCAGTTTGAAAGTACTGTTTCTGAAGGCAGGTAAGGGATGGCCACCTGCATGTACAGCTGCTGGTCACATAGCATCCAGATTCAGAGAGAGGTGAATGCTAGGGCTCACCTCAACTTTCTCCCTTTTCTCCCTTCAGGAACTCTAGTTGACACTCCACCCACTTTTGGGGTAGCTCTTCATCCTGCTTTAAACCTGTCTGTAAGCAGCATCACAGACATACCCAAAGGTGTGTTGCCATGGTGATTCCAAATCACATCCAGTTGACAATGGAGATTCAGCCTCACAAAGCTCTCTACAGCATTAAAGGTTCAAACTTCACAGACCTCTACAAAGGTTTCATATTTTATTCGTGGGAATTCCAAAGTATAGACTGAAAAACCAAAATGAAATAAAACATCAAACCAAGACCAAAATAAACAAACAAACACCAGGAACAAGCAGAGCTGGTGTCCTGGGTGACCGACTGTCTGGGCACAGCCCTTAAGAGAACAAGAGACAGCTGATATATCATTCATTTTGGTTTTCATAGCTGTCTTGTGGGAGGCTATACCAGTGCCTGGTAAACACAGAAGTGGATGCTTACAGTCAGCTATTTGTTGGAACACAGGAATCCCAAGGTAGGAGCTAGAGAAAGTACCCAAGGAGCGGAAGGGGTCTTCAACCCTCTAGGTGGAAGAATAACATGAACTAACTAGTTCCCCCTGCGCTCATGTCTCTAGCTGCATATATGGAAGAAGATGGCCTAGTTGGCCATCATTGGGAGGAGAGACCCCTTGGTCATACAGACTCTATATGCCCCAGTACAGGGGAATGCCAGGGCCATTACGTGGGAGGGGGTGGGTAGGGGAGCAGGGCGGGGACGCGGGAGGGTAAGGGAAAATTTCTGGATAACATGTGAAATGTAAATGAAGAAAATATCTAATAAAGAGAAAAAAAAAAAGAAAAAAAAAGAGAGAACAAGAGAACACTTTGGCTCAAAGTAATTGAAAGTTAGCCAGATAAGAATTGATAGCGTGTACAGGCAAACCAAGCTGGATTTGGTGGTCCATAGACAAAAGGCCTATGAGATGCTCACTATACTTTTCATTAATTAATGAGCAAGAAAAAACTTTTATTCCCTAAAGGTAGTCTTACCCGAAACGTATGCCAGTTACATTTCTATTTTTATTAATGAAATCTAAAGGAATTAACAAAGATTTGAAATATGATGCATAGAACAGGAAGTGCCTGCGTGATGTAATATAAATCTCCTTAAAGTTCTTTAGAGATAGATGGATACAGAATGTTTTAATATGCCGTAATGACTTCTTTGATATACTTTAGATTCTTTGAAGCTGTTAACAGCTAAAAATAAAGTATAGGAGACAATGTATCAAAACATAGGAGGACAGAGTAAATGTAATTTACTACATTTGGTCCTGAACAACAACAAACCCAATGAGCTTTCTTAGTTCTGTTTTTGTTTTTTTCTTTTGCCTTTTGCCTCAAATTCCATAAAACCATACTTTGAGGAAAGAGAGAAATCGTTAGCACGCTGGTTCTCTGCAGTCCTAATTAAAACCAATGAGCAGTTTTCTCCATGGCTTCCACCTCAAGCTCGAGGGCGTAGACAGCATATTGTGTTCATTTTGCCGTTTGAGCTGTTCAGGAAGGAGCTCCTTCAAACACCATGCCACTATCATGATGCCCTCCAGACAAACTCTGTCACATCAAGGTTGCTTTGAAAAAATATGTTACACCCACATGTGATTCTACCTCCTCAATACTATCACCATCAACTAAAGTTCCTGAAAACACATCAAAGAAGACTAGTTACCCAATTATAATAGAAATTATGGTTCTGATGTTACAGGTAGCATGAAAATAAATATAAGCCAGACAGGGTCTTGTTAAGTTCATTTATCTACTTTTAGTTTTCACAAAACATTCCGATGCCTACCTAAATTGGACTTTAATGAAATAGACATTTCTCAGGTGCATTCTCCCAAGTATCTCTTAAGACTTTGTAAAAGGAAATCCTGGAAGGTCAAAGAAGTTGCTGGTGACCTTAAAATGTTCCTCTGTCCTCCAAGTTCTCATCAGTAATTAATGCCTTTGTTTTCCTAGCCTGCCAGGACATTAAACACGGAATCCCTCTGTGCCTAATCTCCTGTGTCATTTACCTAACGGGATAGATCACAAACTTTAAGGCATTTTCCTAGTGCTTTTCTGTGGGGTTTCCTTGGTGCTGTTTTCTCTTTTGAGACAGGGTCTGACATCAGGGATGTCTGTGCTGATGAGGACCATGCACCTGGGACCTTCATGCTGTCACCTCTGAATCCTGGAACTCATCAGCAGAGCTACTGATGCACTCTGCACCTCACTGTAGACATAAATGTCCTTCCCCGTGTTCTCTGCATCCATCTCTCACTTGTGCTTCCTGTACTGTTTCTTATAGGGAAACCATGACAGTATCTCCTCCTCCTCCTCCAAGGGCTTGCCTGCCTTTCCCACTCTTCCTGCAAATACTCTTGTGATGTAGATTCTGTTCTGTTTATCCTACAGTCCTTGACCTTGCCTTCCTGCCTTATTTTACTGCCTCGGTCTGATCTCCCTGTGCTATTCGCTACTTCAAAGCTCTCACCTGTGTGTAGAGATCATGGGCTCTGTCTTTTCATGCATCTTGAAGGCTAGCAAGTCTCACACTCCTTATGACCACTCCTTCTACCCTCCCTTAGGTAATGCTTAGCTTACAGCTCTGTTGGACCTTTCCCCTCTAACTTCACACATTTTCTTTAAGTAATTTCAATCAAATTCATGGCGTCTATGACCCAAAGCTGACTGAATTTACACCTTAGTCCATGGTCCATCCAGGACTGTTTCCGCCACTCCATGGTAACACAAACTGTTTAGTTTCACGGTTCTAAGTTGAGACCATCACCCTAGTCCAACAAATTTCTGCACACGTTCATTTTTATGAATGAACTCACGACTTTTTCAGCATCCTCCTGCAGTCTTCACTAAAGTTCATTTACCAACTGCTGTAAGCCAGGCACGGAGAATGGAGTGAATGGAGAATGGACAAAAACCAGTTCCCATGAGAAGCGTGTAAAGGGATACAATTAAGCAGTACATATTCCAGGCTACAGTCACGCCAACAGTAGGAAGGAACAGTCGACATATAATGAGCTGCACATATTTGAAGTATAGCGTTTGATAAGTGTTGGCGTATGTCCAGGCTCCATTCTCACCATAAATAGTGAACATGCTCATCACCTCTGAGAGTTTATCCTGGCTCTGATTTTTTTCTATGACTTTAGATCTCTGTATTTTCCAGACTGCTATAGAATTGTGATTTTTATATACACACATGTATATATCATATATAAATACATATATTTACAAAAATATAAGGTGGTCCAGTTTCTTCCTTCATATAATTGTTTAAGTTTATCTCAGTCATATTTTATATTTACTATAAATTTCTGATTCATAGTCACAAAATTTATTTATACATGTTCTAGGTGTTTTAAAATTGTTAATTTTATATGTATGGGTGTCTTTCTTGCAGGTGTTTTTTCTGTGCTCCATACATGCCTGGTGCATGCTGAGGTCAGCAAAGGGTGTCAGATACCCCAAGAGTAGGGTTACATGTAGCTGGGATCCGCCATGTGGGTGCTGGGAATCAGACTAAGGACTTTTGAAAGAGACAATTGCACTCTAACTGTGGAGCCATCTCTCCAGGGTTTTATAGTAAAACCCCAAGTCAGTTTGCAGTAATATTAGTATGTTTTGCAAGGTATGAATGGAAGATTTTATTTCTTCACATGTCTTCTCCGGGGTTCTGGTACTTTTGCTATAACTATGATACATTTTCACTCAATCTCTTTCCAGTGGCTAGAAGTCTGTGAAAGTCAGCTTTCTGTGCACTTAGGCATCAGTCTTTAAAGTTCTGCCTTGTAGTCCTGTGATCTACTTGTTTATATTACAGTAGTGATTTTCTTCATTAGCATAGCTTTGTAACATGTCCCGAAATAAAATTGGGGTAGTGGGCCAGGCATTTGTTTTCCTCAAAGCAGCAACGGTCATTTTGTACTGTTCACATTTTGTCTCAATTTTGTAGTAAATTTGGCAATTTTTAATAAAATAAAATAAAATAAAATAAAATAAAATAAAATAAACAACAAAAACACCCCAGCTTTCGAGATTTTCACTGGGATCATTTGGGAATAACTTGTCATAGAATAACTTGAATGGAGTCAACTTTGTACCAACATTGAGTGTTCTTCCCAAAGCACAAGTTCCTCTGTCTGTTTCCACAACTCTGTATCTCCCTTCAGGAATCATTTTCATATTTAGAAATACACTCGAAACTCTAGTCCGTGTCACATAAATTCCTACATAATTAATTGTTTTGATACAGTTGAAAATGATGGTGCGTTTTAAACACTGATCTCCACATTTGTTTTGGCATAATGTGTGCAGTGGATTTGTTTTCATTATTTTCAACTATGTATCCGTTTAAAGTAGTTAGTTCTGGCTGTTTTAATGTAGATTCTACCCAGTTCTAAGCACCAGCCATTCTTCTATAGACTTAGAAGAAAGACACTGTTACTTACAGCTCCCAACTCTCATTGGCTTTTATTGCTTCGTCTTGCCTTGTTAATCTCCAGAAAGACATAGGAAGTGTGAATGTGGACCAGGAAGTGTGATGGGAACCAGTGGGGTCCCCCTTCTGCTTTAAATAGGGTGCTAAGCTTTCAGAATATTATTTGTCTTATGCTGACACTATCCCTCCTATATTTAAACCCCGAGGACTTTTACACATGATAGATACTGGAATTTGCATATAAACTCTGTATCTCCTCATATAAAAATGGTCCTTTTGGAATAATAAAATAAGTAACACTGGCCAGTTTTCAATTTTTAAGCTAATAGTGTGTTCCTACAATAAATTAAGTTGGATAAAACTCTGTAATAGTTTAAAAGAATCTCTGACTCTGTGACTCTGATTGACATATACCTGTATTTTTGTCATAGTGGTTTGGTGACCGAGGATATTATTGTTGCAAAGTTATGTAAGAGATGTGTGAGTGGAGAGAAGACAGTGTTGCAGCTTTGGGCAGTTGCAATGCTGCAACATTTTAGTGTTTCAGTGTTGCAGGTTTGCAGTGTTGTAGTACTGAGAAGTAGGGTTTCACTCCACAAGAGCTTTGGCCTCTGAGTCTTGTGCTGGCCAAATCTGAACACTTTCTGGCCATATTTTGTCTGTCTCTGCTTGGCCTGTGTATTTTGTCTTTGGACATAAGTGTTTGCACAGTTCACCAATTCTCTGGGCTTCTTCGTATTTCCCCCCTCTACCCCAATCTAAATAGTTCATTTCTGATTTCTCCCATCTCTAGTGCTTGCTTGCTTTCTGTGCCATGTCTGTGTTTAGTTTGTGTGCCATAGTTTGTGTTTAGCTTTAATCACAGGGCATTTGTTCTCGTAATATTGAAGGGTTCCTCTCTTGATGGTAGCTTAGCTTTTTCTCTAGAATTTCCATGTATTTCCTTGGATTTTTTTGTCTTTCCTTCAAGATTCCCAAATGATTGACTTTTCTTTCAATTATAAGTCTTTTTTTTCCTATTTGGGATTTCAGACATTATGAAGCCCACAACATTGGAAAAATACATATGCGCACATAAAAATGTATGCATATATGAGAATATATATATATATATATATATATATATATATATATATGTGTGTGTGTGTGTGTATTTCATGTATATATGTAAACAAATGTATGTATGGGTAGAGTAAAACATTTAGAAAAGAAAATAATCAATATTTTTAAAAGACCAATACTCTCCCAATGGAATAAGCATAATTAAAAACACTTATAATAATGATAATAATAATAAAAACTATTAATATTTTGAGAATTTTACTTCATTCCTTTGTGGGTGTGCCATGGCAATTGTAGCTACTGACACCATATATATTTAGAATTCCTAGTTATAGAGATTTCAATGTCAAGTTTCCTTTTCAACAACAGCACCTGAGATAAATACTCTGTTTATATATTTTTTGTGTGTGCTTTTTCCTAAATTCAGTGAATTTTTTTGGAGCCAGATAAATCTAGCTAGGAGCAAAGCAGCCCCCAGTCTGGGGTTAATTATTCCTGGCCACTAAACTGAACATCTTTACTGATGTTAGCCCTTGGGTGAATTGTTTCTCTTTCCATCATGTCTAGTGAAAATGGGTTTTTAAATTTCCCTTATTATGCTTGCGTTTTGTGTTGGGTGGTGTGTGTGTGAGTGTGTGTGTGTGTGTGTGTGTGTGTGTGTGTGTGTGTGCACCACATGGATGAGGTGGCTGTGCAAGCCAGAAGAGGGCACTGGATCCTCAGGAACTGCTGTTACAAATGGCTGTGGGCCACCAAGTGGATGCAAGAAACCAAACCAGTTCAAAAAACCAGAAAGAAAGAAAGAAAGAAAGAAAGAAAGAAAGAAAGAAAGAAAGAAAGAAAGAAAGAAAGAAACCCAAACCAGGGTCCTCTGGAAGATCAGACAGTGCCCTTAACTGCTGTGCCTTCTCTATAGTCCCCAAGATATCTTTTCTTTTTGGCCTACACAAATTCTATTCACTCTTTGCTCTCACCCTGTTTCTCTCACATGCATGCTGAACAGAAATCTATTGGATAATTGAATGTTACACTAGGTACCTCCACAGTTCCTCTGCCTATCTGTTTGTGTATCCCCTGGTGCCTCTCTCCCCAAACAAAGCCTGTTTTCTGCACTGTGGCAGCCCTCACAAGCCATAGGCAGCAAGTCTGAGGGGAAGACTCAGCACATTTGTTTCTTGGTTTCAGGGAACAATGTTGACTACTGTCTGATGTTTGATATTGTAACAAGTGTATTATTTCAACTGTTTTATGTTTTAAAAAATTATTCCCAGTAAGGCAGGAGATACAGATCCTGTTGCTCCAACTTCTCCTAACATTGTATGGTTTAAAGAAAAATAAAATGAAATAGAGGTATGATAGAAAAAAAAATGGACGGGACAAACCAAAGATGATGAGAACTGTGAAAGAGGAGTGGGCATCTTTGCTTCTTCTCCCACTGCAGTCAGGCCAAAGACAAAATTCCCCTCACTACTACTACTACCCTCACCGCTGCAGGCTCTACATCTTCTTCGGACATCATCTAGAATACATTTCACAAAAAACCAGACTTACAGTTTATTTGGTAAACAGCTCTCTAGGCCAAGACTAGAAACCACTTTACAAACCTCCCTCCCATACTTGGGCTGCCTTCACAATCAGCTCAGTCTCAGGAGATGGTGCTAGAGAGAAGAAAAGTCAGACCACACCCCGTTCCCGCCCCACCTCTCCCTGCCTGACCACACCCTGTTCCCCGCCTGACCTCTCCCTGCCTGACCACACTCAGTCTCCCTGCCCCACCTCTCCCCATGACTACCTCACTGTGGACTTAGTATTTCTCTATTCATGGGACGAGCCTTTCCCTCAGGTCAAGGCAGACCTTTTTCAGAATATGGGGAAATAGGAGAACTTTCATGTTTTTCAAAGTCCCTTTCCAAAGGAAAGTGCAAGAGAAAATAAGGACGTTAAGACTGAATCACTTTGGAGATTTTACCCTAGTGAAACCTCAGATACACATCATAATGGCCACTTTATTTTGGAATAGATAATTTTCCCACTTGTGAGGTAGCTCGCGTATATACATAGGAAGAGTTCGGCCAGCGATTAACTCGACAGTTGGAGTTCTGCACCTCCACGCCCACTCTTAAACTTATTCCAAATTTCTCTTTATATGTTTTAGACCCTGTGAACCCAAATTTTTATTACCACCTGTTTACATTGTTCATAGAAATCTGGACATATGGCACTTTGGTAAATCAGATAAATAAATAATCAGACCATTTTAAATCATATTTGAGAGAGAAAAAAAACCCTGTTACTTAAGAGAGTTAAAAAATTAAAAACTTTACTTCTGTGTGTAGTGAGATTTGTTCCTGTTGGAAGTGTGAGCCTGTCCTTTGGAAGGGTGAGGTGCCCCCCCCACCTGCCAACAAAAAATTTTTATTAATTGTATGGGTATTTTATAAAATGTACTCTGACCACATTCACTTCCCATTCCTCCCGGGGCCCACCCACCTGCCCTTTCATATATATCCCCCAAACCCAACTAAGTCCAATTTGTGTGGCCCAGATACTCACCGGAACACAGTCGGACTCCCGAGAGCAAGCTCCTTCAAAAGAAAACCAAGTTTCCCTCCTACCCCCGCAGAAGCCATCAACTACAAAGAGCTGCTACTCTCTCTCTCTCTCTCTCTCTCTCTCTCTCTCTCTCTCTCTCTCTCTCCCTCCCTCCCTCCCTCCCTCCCTCTCCCTCCTCTCCCCCCCACCTTGGTGGTTTTTTGAAATGGTCAAGGGGTCATTTGGTTTTGACAGAGTTTTCCTACCATGTACAAAGCAAGAAGTGCTTTGAAAGGGTGGCTGATGAGGTTCTGCCCATTGGTTAGACTCTCTCCCAACTGAGTACTGTGCTATTTTTATTCGCTAATATGCTGGTTGAACTGAAGAGACATTTAAATTTTTTTTTACTTATTTATTCATGTGTGTGTGTGTGTGTGTGTGTGTGTGTGTCTTTTTCTGTGAATGTGAACATTAGTGTAGGCCCCCTTGAGGGCCAGAAGAAGGCGTCAGATCCCCCTGGAACTGGAGTAATGACTCCTTGTAAGCTGCCTGCCTTGGATACTGGTCCTCTGCCTGACTACATCCTGTCTTGACCACTGAGCCACCTCTCCCACCCCTCACTGATTTTTAGCACAAGTCACCATCTTTCATTACCACAGTACATGGCAGCTGTTCTTGCCTTGACGTTTTCTGGTGACAGAATGCGCTTTCTTTTCCTCCTCTCCTCTCCTCTCCTCTCCTCTCCTCTCCTCTCCTCTCTTTTCTTTTCTTTTCTTTTCTTTTCTTTTCTTTTGAGATACTCTCCAGATAACTGTGTTCACCTGGTGAGCCATTCTAACAGGAACCTGTACTGGACCTGGTGTGAAGCAGGATGCCATGGGAGGTTTCATGCATGCCCCTTGGACCTCAGATTTTGTTCAGAAAGGTTTCAGACCCATTTGATGAAGTTATGGAGACGCATGTGTTCTTTCTCAGTCTATACGCATTTTGTTAGCGTTCTGAAATACTCAAAAATATCCAAGGCATATGCTTTTTTTTTTTTTTAATCTTCTCTGAAGCTTTTGAAGATCGATGATTTAAAAATAAATGGAAAACCCCAAAGAAACTATCCATTTCTTCTTTTCCTGTGTGGAGCTTACGAGGGCGGGGAGAAGAAGCTCTGTGTTACTTGTCTCAGAGACCTGGCATTCTCACGTTGATTTCCTCTCACTCGCCTGCCTGGTTTACCCCAGCCTCTGGCTTCCCACAAGTGGCTGGACTCAGACACCATCTTTCCTGTGTGGCCATGTGCTGTGAGAACAGCAATTGCATAGATTCTTTATCCTACAGAAATTCTTAGGTTGTGTCAGCCCCATCTGGGTTTCACAGGACAGTACTTAGTCTTCACAAGTGGAGTACATCTGCCCAGAGGAGCTATGAAGTAGTTTGTTCAGAAAATAGACCCTCAGAATTGTGATCTACAGTTTCACACCCACAGTCCTGGTCTAAGGCTGTGGCTGGTCCAGTGGACTGTGGTGGAGTCCCCACTGGAAAACACTCTGTCTTGCAGGTAGGGGCCAGGGTGGTGCTATGCCCCAGTCCTTAGCTTCCTGTCAGTTTCCCTCAGGGCAAACACCACTGGCAAACCACCACCACCACCACAATAACAACAGCAAGCAACAAGCAAAAATTACCACCTCAAAACACCTACTACCCATTGAACAGAATCTGAAATGCCCAGGAGTGAGCAGAAATGCACCCTGGGAGATGACAAGCACAATGTCTATCTTTAAAAATAAAATTGCCTAGGAGACTGAAAAGATTTGTGTTTAGAAAAGCCAACATACCCATCAGCAGCAAAAAGTGCCCAGTCCTTTGCAAGCTAACTTGACCGCAGACCCAGGTTCTAAATACATTAAGATATTTTCTCCCATTATTTGTTTTGACCAATTGACCACAATATTAAAATCTCAATCATGGAGCAGCTGACAAGTGTGGTCGCCTAATTTTATTGGAGAGTTTTTTCCCCCTTTTTCCATTTTTCCATCCTGTTAGCACTGCTGCTGATGCCCAGACAGTAATGGGCTTCTTGTATGCCCACGACTGTTATGATCATGTAAATTTATTGGTGCTTAGAAGAAGCGAGCTATTAAAACATTACAACAGCCATTACAGCCGGGCTCGTGTTGGCTTTCACTCCCAATGAACATATGCTTCCGAGTGAATGCCTAAACTCTTATTTATGGATTTAATTTAATATGCGGAAAGAATTCAAAATTAAATTTTGTGTCTGCCTCCAGAGAGTGTCAGTGTATAATAACATGGTAATTTTTACACATCTTTATGAGAAATGGGAAAATTAATTCTTTCTGACAAGTTGTAATTATTCGGCTTGGAACGCTTGCAGCTGAGCAGTTTGCTTGCCTGTTGTCTGCTGTTGCGCGGTGTAAGGGGAGAACTCGGAGATGGAGATATACTGCACATCTGAGAGCCTCTAATAGCTTCTGACATTTTAGCCTTGCATATTATCAGGGTGCTCTTTAAGGAGTCGGGGTGTCATCCATTATGTTGCCCGGGATGCACACAGTTGCGATAGCTGGAACATTCTACAGTAATTTCTAAAATAGGGGGAATGTGTCCAGGATCATCTTGGAGGAGTCAAAATTGGTATGACAAATGTTTATGTCCCTTCAATGTACCTGTTATTATCTGGCCTTTCGCCTGTGTATACGTAGGACAGAAGGGCATTTTGCAAGGGTGGTGTTCTAGACTTGTCTCGTGTTTAAGACTAAATAATGTTTAAAATGGAAGTGTGTAGGTCCTTTCATGCTCCACAGACCCACGTTTGTCCCTCCAGCTAACGCCCCACAACCCATGTACAAGTGGGCGCATAATACGTCCTAGCTATTTTCTTCTTTTCGTGTTTAGGCGTTCATGGAAATGTAGCATTAGCTTAATGCACGATGAAACCAAAACACCGCTGGTTGTGTTAGCAATGAAAATATGGAACATGTTGTATGAGAAGAGAGGGCGTGCTGATTGACAGGCCCTCCTGGAGTAGAGTGGTGTCATCTCTGTGTGTACGATCAATAGAGACTTTGCAAAATAGATGCAAAGTATCATGTAAGGGTTGTTAGCAGACACATGTGAGAAAGAGTCTGATTTCAAAAGCAAGCACGCTTCTTTTTCTGCTCTCATCCTTCTGGGGCCAAGCAGAGGTGAAGTGACCAACTGGCAGGTCTCTGCCCTATGGTGCTTGGCCAAAATTTAGCCTGACATCATTTTGTAAGCAGCAAGGCTTGGCCAAAGGCTATATAGATTAGAACAGTACTGTCTGTTCACAGTGGCTTGGCACCTTTCACTGGCTGAATCAAGAAACATCCCCTCTAGCTCCTACTGGGTGATGGCACCCACTGTGTGCCATTCCATTCTGATTGGCCTTCGGTCTCCTGCTGGCCTCTTGGCCCCTGGGGTCTTCTTCACTTTTCGTCCTAACCATCGAAGCCTGGAGGTCGACCTTCCCAGGCAGCAGTGCTAGATTGATCTTGGACTTGCATGGCTGAAAGGCAAGGCCAGAATTGGGAGCCCCTCTGTAATGCCATCACCTTAAACTCTGAGTTTCTGTTCTTCATGCTTGTGGATAAGCGAACATGTTTGCTCTCTCCCAATGGCATGGAAAGTCAAGAAACACAAAGCTTGTGAATTAGAAAAGTTATGTGTGACTGTTTGTGAGGGACAGTGCTCTAAAGCACTAGAAGGGAGTTAGAAACCAGAGGACAGATTTTTTGCAACTCAAGGGAAGGTGACATCAGAGTCCTCTGTCCTCATTCTTTACCACAGTCATTAGAGAATCTCAGGAGAGAATGCATCCAGTACAGTTCAATTATTTTACATTATTGAATCCTAAATTGCCTCTTGAATTCCGGATAATAATTGTGTCTATATTGTTTCTTTAATTAATTTACTGTTTCCCCATGCACCACAAACTAACAAAATCTCTCTGAGATGTAAATATTATGTGCCCCATTCCAGATCTGCTCTAAAACCACGATATCTTAAGATTACCAACCTTTACTAGTCTGAGAATAAATGGTACTTTGGGGGTACAGTTTAAGATTTTGAGAAAAAGAAACAGATCTAAAAAGATTTCTATAATTATAATATGCTTAATAAAAGTTTATTTAAGCCAGAATAGCAGGGGCTCCTATTCGTCTCTGTGCTCTAGATACCATGCTCGGTGAGAAGCTAAAACAAGCCCCCAACGAGCAAAATAAAAGTCGGCCTGGCTATTCATTTGTTTATTTATTCTGAGACACGATCTCATATAGCCCAGGCTGACCTCACATTCATTGTATAGCCAGGAGTGAGAACTCTTGATTTTCCTGCTTCTGCCTCCCTAACGTTGGAATTACAGGCAAACACTGACCAGGGGATTGAAATCCCGGCAGCAAGTAAGCTAGGCAAACATTGTAGAAACTACACTACATCTCATTCTCCAAAGCAACTTTTGATGTAGTAGCAAAGGCCTTTCCTAAAATAACTTTATGGTGGGGGTGTGCATGTGTGCACATGCATGTGTGTGTGTGCATGTGCACCTCCCTACTAGCTATGTTTGAGTGGGTCAGAAGGATGTTCTCCTGAAAGTCATGGCCACCCCTCCCACACAGCCCTACTGCAGCTCTTCATTCACTTAATGTTGCCATGACCTCACATCTTAGAGGTAGGTGCAGGGAAGTTCCTTTTGCACAAAGGAAGACTTCCAGTTATACCTTAGAACATTACTGGGTCCATGTGGTCAGAACTTAAACCCAGCTTTGGTATGAACCTTCACTTCTGTGAGTTATAAGATTACTCATAGACGGAGGTGATGCCCAGTTTATCCTAGCACCTTGGAGACAAGCAGGGCGATCTCTGTGAGCTTAAGGCCAGACTGATCTACAATGTTAAGTACCATGTCAACCAAAGCTACATGAGACCCCATTTCAAAAATAAATTCATAAAATGTTACTCATTCTCCAGGACAGCTGCAGAGACAGAGCTTGGGGTTGGACTGGGGTGGACTCAAGCCCACCTGCTCCCCACGACACAACTTCTGACCCTCCCGCTTTCCACAGGGACTTCTAGATCATGTGACCCTTGGATCCATTCTCCCTCCTTGTGTCCTCCTGTCCACCGCTTCACGAGTTATCACCATTTCTGCTTTGCCTTCAGATCTCTTTATTCCCTTCCTTTTATTGCCCACTTCAGACCTTTTACCTGCCTAGGGCTTTGGCCTGTCTTCCCTGGCTGCCCTATGGGCAGCTCTGGCTAAGCCACGGCACATTCTAAAAGCTTTGGTGATTCTGTGTCCCCTAGGAGATGAAATCCATTTGCTTTGGCCATTGATATAGGTTGACTTCACAGTCATCTAAGGGTCCCTTGTGTCTCACTACCATAGAGGAATGCTTATCTTCATGAATGTTAAGTCTACACAGTCTCCATCATGGCTCCTGATCACCCTGTATTTAAGATTCCCTGCTTCTAGACTTTAAGCCTTCATCTTTTAAGGCAGAATCTGTGTATGCCTTCTCTCCAAGAAGCCAAGATCCCATCGTAATAGCCACAGCCTTTCCACTAGATCCCCAGGACTTTGTCCATCCTGGTCCATCACATTTACTGGGGCAGCAGTCACTGATGTATTTATGTCTCCTTTATCCACTTACAGAAGACAGTAGCACCTCAGAAATGAGATGCAGCTCATCTTCACCAATCTCCCACACCAGATCCCATGTATGGAGTGGCCATGGGTTATTCTTCACTGGAATCCCCAAATCCAGAGACCTTTCCATTCCAACATGGCGGTGAGATGACTAACATCTCTTTAAACCATGAGGTCAAATGTCTTCAGTGAAGTTGGTTCTGGCTAGGACAGGTAGAACAGTAGCATAGTTTGAATCTTGGACATCTCTAAAGGCTCATGTTTTCAAGACTAGTTTGTTGAGTTCCACTCTTGTATGGCAGTAGCACCTTCAGGACTAGCTGGAGGTCTTTGCTCTCTGTTGCTGGATCCTTGCAAAGGACCTCAGGCCTTTGCTCATTTCCGTTTTTCTCTCTCTGTTCCAAGTCCCATGATGTAAGGGTTTCTGCCCTGCCAGATGCTCCTAGCGTAAGATGCTGCCTTACCATAATAGCAAGGGGCTAGCTTTACAG
>LR749776.1:1111337-1136749 GCA_902729485.2 Mus minutoides
CATCTTTAATGCTAATCTATCCTTATACAGTTCTGATGATGCTAGGGGAGACAGGAAAAAGGTGGCTCAGCCCGTGTGCACCTTTAAAAGTATAAGGAGTAAGCCAGAGAGATGCTCTACAAGTGTGAAGGTCAAGAGAGTTCTGATCCCTCGTCCCATGAAGGAAGCCAGTTGAGAATGAGAGCCTGCCTGTTATCTCTGCCAATGGCAGGACAACTCAGGGAGCTCCAGGAGCAAGCAGGCCAGCTACACTGACCAAATCACAGAGCTCGGGGGTTCAAGGAGAGACTCTGCCTTAATACATATGGATGGGGGAGATTGATCAAGGAAGACACCCAGACTCCCGAAGTCAACAGGGTGCCTCCACATGCATGCGTACATGCATGCAGATATGTATGTACATATGCACACCACATAGATCTGCACATAGGCACACATACAATCAGTGTTGTAAAGAATGAACTAGCGTGTTAAGCAGTGAGACTGTCACTAGCACAGTTGACAGTGTTTCTTTCAAAAGGGTTAGTCAAGGATGAGTTAGTCATGGCAGAACAATATTCCTATTGTACTGAGGATTGTAGACAGAAGCTCTGAATGTGCTGCTGCTGACTGCCAAGGTGTTTAACACTTCTTCAAATGGATCTTCATTATGAATGCATTTTCAGTAGTTTCTCAGAGTTATTTTTCCCTTTAAATTAATATCCTTTAACCACTGATTATATCCATTCTGATCACATTGGGAAGTCGTCACTGAACGTTTGTATAGCCTTATCCACTCCCAGCCTCCTCTTCCACCTCCATTTTCCCATGCGCTAGTGGAATAGTTTCCCAACTTGGTCCCATTCCTTTCCCAAACCACCCTACGCCCTCTGATTTGTTTCTCCCACAGTAGCCTGCATGGTCCTCTTCAAATATGAACCACATCATGTTATAATCATATCACATCTTCCCACCCCCATCTCAATCTCTTCACCAACAATAACGTCTCATAACCTGGCATTCAATAAAAGCCTGCAGAATGTAGGCCCTGTTTCCCTTCAGAACTTCAACCAGAGCTGTTGTTTCCCTTATGAAGCTGAACTTCATTCATTCAGTTTGAGGGATGAGTAAGGGCAAAGCCTTCCCTATATCACAGCCTTTGTATACACAGTCCTAGTTGTATATAGATATGTACATCTGTACCTTCCCCATAGTCAGCTGCATAATCCGTTTCTCATGTTGTTTTGTTTGTTTTGTTTTTGACCTTTGGCAATTCACATATCTATCTATCTATCTATCTATCTATCTATCTATCTATCTATCTATCTATCTAACTATCTATCATCTATCTATCATCTATCTATCTACCTACTATCTATCTATCATCTATGTAATTATCTATCATCTATCTATCTATCTATCTATCTATCTATCTATCTATTGACTATTATCTATATACATCTATCTATTTTCTATATGCCTACCTATCACTTATCTACATATCTGTTTTTAATTTTTGCATGTATGGTATCTGTATGTGAACATGTATGGAGGCAGGTGTGCATGCACATGCATGCTCTTGCAGAGACCAATCACAAAGGAGGTAAGTACCGTTTGCTATATAACCTTCCACCTTATTTCCCTAAAGTGCTGTATTTCATTGATATTTTTTTCTGAGAGAGCAGCTGGCCAGAACGCTGTGCCCTTCCTTTCCTTGTTCCCAATTCTGCGCTGGGGTTACAGGTGTACATGTGGGTGCTGGGATCCAAGCTCAGGCCTTTATGCTTGTACAGTAAATATCCATTGCCACCGAGCTGTCTCCCAGCCCCACTACCCCATGTAGATAATCCCATCCCTCTCCAGTCTCTGGTGGCATCCATCACACACATGTCATTACATGTTTATGCCAAGTGCAGCCTTGGGTGACATTGTCTTTATTTGTCCTTTGCTTCTTTCCCTTATGCCACTGTCAGCTTCATGATCGAAGAGTACGAATTGCCAGCTTCAGTCAGAGCCCCGTTAACAGTTAGCACAGACAGGGATGGACATAAATATTTTTCTTAAAAAGATGCTTGTCAAACAACTAACAGGATGGAATTAACAATCTCATTAACTCAGCGCGTCCATCAAAGAAATTAATGACACCCATTTTACATCTGATAGTAATAAAGTAAACGGGGTGTGGCAGAGCAAGTCTGTTGGTCCAGAACTTGGGAGGCAGAGGCAGGAGGAGCACACTGAGATGAAGGCTAGTCCAGGCTTCAGACTGAGTTTCAGGCCAGCTAGAGCTATAGAGTGAGATCCTGTTTCACAAAAGAAAAGTAAAGTTATAATAATGGACATAAGTACAGCTATCCAAGCAGCAGCAGCCCCCCCACCCTGCTCATAAAGGAAAGGAGATTGATTAGAAGGGGTGGTCCTACAGAAAAGCCAACCAAGACCTGGTAGCCACAGCAGTACCTCCATGGTGACAGGGCTAATTAGATCCGAGTTGGAAAAAAATATTCACAAAAAAGCATTTTTCACCCAAATTGGGATTTTGAGGTAGCTATGCATCAGAGTGGATCTGGTTTCCCTAAGGATATGATAGTTTAGTCTGGAACCATGAGGTGATGGAAAGGTTACAGGATGCGTAGGAAGTCAAAACAAGGCTGGTGTTGGCAATGTGACCTGAAACACATTCATCATCATGTGTTCCTTACACCTCAGCTTTTCCACTTGGGGCTTGGTGACATTGAAGGGGTACGGGTTGGGTATATGTCCTGTATTTTCTCAAGAGTGAAAATTGTCCATTCTTGTTGGGGTGTGGTGTTGAGACAGCTCCATCTTGTTGGGGTGTGGTGTTGAGACAGCTCCATGCTTTGCCATAGCCATGTTACAAACACAGGAGTTGCAGGGCGTGGTGGTGCATGCCTTCAATCCCAGCACTCGGGAGGCAGAGGCAGGCAGATTTCTGAGTTTGAGGCCAGCCTGGTCTACAAAGTGAGTTCCAGGACAGCCAGGACTACACAGAGAAACCCTGTCTCGAAAACAAACAAACAAACAAACAAACAACAAACAAACAAGCACAGGAGTTTCCTTTTTTTCTGACCCTGTGGTAGAGCTGGTGTTGAGAAGCGTAGGAGCTGTTCTGACCTCAGCCCTCCAGCTAGATACACGTGACTAGAAGCACAGAGACATTAGAATTACTGTTCCTATAGCAGCCAGCAGCCGGCATTGACAAAGTAGTGAGGAACAAGTGACTAACTTTATTTATTTGCATTTAGCCTTTGTGTAAGATTTGTAATCATTTGTTAAATACGTTTGTAATATATACCGATCGTAAGTTAAGGATGCAACTGTGGAGCTGGTTCTTGAGATCAAAGCAAGGCATGCATTGCTACCAAGTCTTTTAAGATTAAGACTGAAGCAGGGTGGAACAGAAAAGCAAGGGTGGCCAACCCAAACTGAATATGTATGGAAATGTCATAAGAAAACCTACTGTTTCGTTTGCTAAAAGTTAGTGGGCATAGTGTGGCAGGGGAGAAATCCGTGGGGGAGCAGCTGGTGTGAAGGTGGGCATTGGACTAGGTAGTGAAAGCATCAAGTGTAGTGAATACAAGAACAAGATGCTGACATCCAAAGAGTGAGGGTGCCAAAGGGGAATTGATTGACAACATGGGGTTCACTAGGCTGCCTGAGGATGGAGCCTGGAGCCCACAGTAGGGATTAGTTGAAATAAGCTGAGGTAGTGCCTTTACCCAGGGGATGCCCCTGTGTGATTGACTGTGGTGTTCATGAGCTCAATAGCAAGATGGCTCTAGAGGTCTGGAGCTGTCAGATCACACCTGTCAATCAGGGAGACACAGCAAGGTGGTCAGGTACCAGATGGAATGCAGCCAGAAAGAGTAAAGATGGCTTCCTGGTTTGTGCCTTCAGCAGCCAAGTGCTCTGTGGTAACCTGACTAGAATAACCAGGTAGGGTAGCAGTGCCCAGATGAAACCACCCCAAGCTGAGCACATGAAGTTTTTCTGGAAGGCTTCCTGTGGAGATGATGTATAGACACATGGATGAAATAGAGTCTGGGTCATGTTCTAAGGCATAGATGGAGTTATGAACCTGAGAGCTACTGCTATGTGGGACTGAAAGTGACTAGGTAGGCAATTTAAGGAGAGCCAGGTGAAAGTCTCTGGAAGACTGGACGTGCAGGCAGGGGTCAGGCCAGCAGTTGACCGAAGATAGCCATGGCTTCTTCTAGGAAGGGGAACTAGGTATATGGTATAGCGATCTCCTCTTCTGGAAGCTGAGGAGAGATTGTGACTGAGTCTGATGTTCTTGAAACAGATTTCCTGAATCTGGTAAATTTTCAAAGATTTACTTCATACAGTCCTGTAAACCTGGAAAAGCAAGGCCCAGAGTCTCCCATCTGGCCTTCTGAGGACTTTCAGCCATTGTACCCTGAGATTGACAGTGAGAAGATTGTGGGCAGGTGTCCTCCAGCAAGGGGTGCTGAGGACCCTAAGGCCAGGTGTTCTCAGAGCCTTGCCCCTAGAGCAGCTCTCATGGCCTGGTCCCCTAACGCCTCCTCTCTCCACACCAGTGTTCTAGGGATTCATGTTCTACTTTGTGAACTATAGGAATACATTCACACTCTAGCAACATGGAGGAAAAGGCTAAGAAGTTGATTAGTTGTAGATTACTGAATCTCTAACCTACAATGATGGGGGGATGACTCCCACAAAACCTATAGCACTAGAGGTAGTGAGGGATGCGTTAGGAAAATAAAGTTTTAGCGAGGCGTGGTGGTGCACGCCTTTAATCCCAGCACTCGGGAGGCAGAGGCAGGTGGATTTCTGAGTTCGAGGCCAGCCTGGTCTACAAAGTGAGTTCCAGGACAGCCAGGGCTACACAGAGAAACACTATCTCAGAAAAAAAAAAGAAAAGAAAAAAAAAAGTTTTAGATTTAACTTTTTTTGGAGATGAAGGCATGCTGGGGAAATACTTGCCTTGTTTTGAAGATAGGAGCAAGACAGGCAGCTTAAATACCAAAGTAAAGAAAGGAGAAATATGCTTTCAAAAATGGGTGTAGATTTTAACCTCAGCACACCTATTAAACCATCACAGAGACAAGCCAAAGAGTTTCTCCACTTTTTAGTTGGTTCTTGAGAAAGGTGCCATGAGACTTAGTGACACAGTATCATATCGGCACCCTGCAGTGGTGAACACTGAGGCAGACTTGTCCGGAGCAGGTTCACATTGCTGCACATAGACAGTTCTTTCCCGATGTGTGCTTTATGCCCGGTGCTACAGAGAGAAAGAGGGGTGTGGAGGCAGAGGAAAGGAAGAGGGGTGGGACGTGAGAAAGCCAAGGAGCAGTATGAAACGGAGCGCAAGCCCACGATGGCGTTTAAGTCGATGAAGACACCAGTTAGCTGAAATGCCAAGGAAGAGGAGGGGGCATGGATGTGTGGAAGGATTACGTTGTCTTCATCTCACGGTCTTAGGCCTTTTTGTGAGTTGATCTGAGGTTCCTTCTTTAGAGAAAGTTTGGGGCATGTAATAAATCCATTGGCAGATGATTTTCAGCTGGAGAATTGTATTTGGATTGAAAATAGGAGTTCCTGCATAGTTTTGACCCTGCATTGACAGGCTAATTTTAATGTGATTCATGAGTCTCTGGTTTAGAAAACTTCGTTATATTTATAATCATCAGAAAATGTCTGTGATCTCTCACTGACAGAGGTTCTCTTTGTGCCCAGAGTTTGAGGACTTGTGTGATGTCACTCACTTATTCAGGATGGAATCTGCAGGAAACAGACACTTACTTCACACACGAGCATATCTGAATGTATGTCACAGACACGACCCTCACGGATGTCACCATGGTCCCTTCAGTCCCTGTACACTGAATGGATAAATTCTAATGAAGCTGAATGACCCCTTTGAGACTCAGGGAGATAGGAGCTATCTTTAGGAAATGCTTTATTCCGATTAGTTCATGAGGTCCTTGTGGTGACCTATCATGGAAGCCGCTGTGTGGACCTGCTTCTTCTTTCTAAACAGAAGGCTTGGTGTATGTATGCGTATGCCTGTGCGTGTATGTGTATGTGTATGTGTATGTGTATGTGTATGTGTATGTGTATGTGTATGTGTATGTGTGTATTAGTATTATGCTTAAGCCTTGGAGAAATACCAGATTCTGAAGCCAATCTCCCTCCCCCCTCTCTCTTTCTCCTCCTCCTCTTCCTCTTCCTCCTCCTCTTCTCCTCCTCTTGCTCCTCCTCTTCCTTCTTCCTTTAAATCGCACAACTTGTTTATAAAGAATACTAAAGCAAGCAACGATGCTATTATTGGAGGATAGTGTTAGCCTCCGCTTTCTTCAAAGAGGCCTGCAGTCTGCACTCTTCTGTTGGGTGGTTTTGTGACAGGTGTCTTAGTTTACCTCTTGTTGCCATGGTAATCTTCTGACAAAAACAACTTTAAGGAGACTGGGTTTGTTTTGACCAACAGTTGAAGAGCAGTAGAGTCTGCCATGCTGGGAAGACTTGTTGTAGGCAAGGAAGGCATGGTGGCTGGAGCAGGGGCCAGCGAGTGACACTGTACCCACACCCAGGAAGCAGAGCCTGAGCAGGAAGTGGGGCAGCGCTGGAGCCTGAAGTGGGGCAGCGCTGGACCCGGAAGTGGGGCTGTGCTGGAACCTCGTGACCTGGCTTGAGTGAGCCTCCACTTCCCCACAGCCTCTCCATACAGCACCATTAGCTGAAGACCAAGAATTAGCTGGTGGGAGACACAGGGAATGTTTCACATTCAACCATCACTTGCTTCTCAGCCCAGGATGACCTGGGACTCACTAGCAGTTGAGGGTGCCTTTGAACTCTTTACCTTCTGCTGCGGTTACTGGATTGCGCCATTGCCCTTGGCTTCTGGAATTGTTCTTCTTGCTGCAAATCTTACTGAGCCATCCAGATTTCTTGCTTTCTACCCTGTTCAGTGCACGCCTCTGTGATGATTGACTCAATGTTTGCTGTGTCTGCCACACGCAGTGTGTGTTCCTGGCTTCCCAGTAACTTTTGTGAAGGAGGCATGACACATAATACTTCTGCCTTCAGTTAAAATCTGCACGAACAGATTAGAGTAGGCAGGACATGAGGAAAGATTTCTATGTGGGGGAAGTAGAGAAATAAAGCTAATAAGCATGGCTGGGGCAGAGTGGACCAGAGAGGGTGACTTTTCATTGAATAAACAGATTTCACTATGTTTGACATGAGCCCGTCACTATTCTATTGTCCCTTCCAAAATGAACCCCACATAAGTACTCTAACAACCACTGGTTTGCATTTTAAAATAAACACAACTGTCACCTTTCAAAAAAGACTTATTTCATCTTGTTATGTGTAGAGGCTTGGGTTTCTACAAGTGAGTACTGGACCTGTGGAATCCAGGTGACAGCATCACATGCCCTGGTTCCATAGTTACAGGCATTTGTGACCTGCCCTGGTGGGTTCTGGGAACTGAACTCTGGGCCTCAGGAAGAGCAGCCAATGTTCCTAAGCACTGAGCGATCTGATCTCTGCAGTCTACTCATGCTGCTTTTGAAAGACGCTCCTTGGATTTTTATCACACTTAGAATTTCTTTTGATATGCCCTGGTAAACATGACAGCTCAGGCTTTCAGGGCGGGTGACTGACAAAGATGGCCTGTAAGTCAGTTTTAGTGACAGGGAAAGGCTTGGGGAAGACACAACTGAATGTGAGATTTATGGGAAAATGCTCCTGTAAATAACTTAGAAGATGATTTTTTTAATACTGATGCTTAGTGTGTATATTTAGGATAAATCACAGAAGGAAAATAGCTTTCTGTCTTGAAGGATATATTATGTGGTAATATCCACCATTTTGAATTAATTATCTTTCTCTTTGTGTGTGTTTGTATGTGCATGTAGGAGTACGTGTGTATAGCTACACATATGTGTGGGTATATAGGTACAGGCCAGAGGTCAACCTCACGTGTCACTCTTCAGGGATGTCCACCTTGTTTTGTGGGCTATCTCTGGGACTTAGAGTTGTGGCTTATGCCAGTCAGGCAGCACCAAGATCCATCTGCACCTGCTTCCCTGTGCTGGGCACCATTCACAGCTCTTTTCCATGGGTCCAGGAGACTGAGTGCAGATCCTTGTGCCTGTGAGGTCAACACGTGAATGTCAGAGGCATCTCCTTGCCATCTCATCATTTCTTTCCTTTAAAAACGTGGAATTAGTAAATAGACTTGCTTCAAGCCAAAAGAAAGAAACTTAGGTTGAGAGGCCAGCATTCAGGAATCAATGGGAAGCTGACAAGAGTACGAGGGTACCACGCTCTCTTGCACCTCCACCTGGGTAAGGCTGCATCTCATGCGCTGTCAAAGCGGCATCTGCTCAGCACAGCTCTGCCTTTCTGCAGTAGTGTTCAGATAAAACGTGCTAGTGAAGTGCACTGTGGCTCTTGTGGGTGAGATTCGAGATGAATCCTGACCATTTTGATGCTGAACTTCCCTCTAATGATCTCAGCTCAGTGAGAAGGGCTTCACAGGTCTCTACGGCAAACATCGCATTGCTTCTAGTGAACACCACGCTGTGTCTTTAACACCGTTTTCAGTGGTTCTTCTGTTGACTTCTGAATCACTTGTAGGGATCACTCTTAAGAAATTCAGTCCCCTCTGCCTTCCAAATTTTTGTTTGGAGAGAAGAATGAACGAAAAACAGCACGATCAATTCCCTCACTAGAATGATTCCCCAAGACATTAAAACTTATAAAAAGAATGTGCAGTGGAATCACATATTTTAAATGTTGCAATGTATTTGTACTTCTCTGGCATATTTATCTGATAGATTACTTTAAAAACACTATGATTTTCTAACTCACTTTTATCTTGTTAGAAACAATGTCACCAGGCAGTATTAATGAAATCCCTAATACTGGAGGGGATGTCATGCTTTTAACCTGTGGTAGACATTTGTCTTCAGCCATGAATCTCTTTTTAATGAGCAAGACTTGATCTTGGGCTCACTCTCTGAGGACCCCTTTGAGAACCGTTGCCTCCTGTTGCTCTTTTGAGGCAAAATCTTATGTATCCGAGGTTGGCCTTGAATTTGCAATGTAGTCTAGAATGTCTTTCAATTCCTGATCCTCCTGTCTCCACTCCTTCCCAAGTGCTAGGATTACAGATGAGTGCCATGCTGTCTGACTAGATTATAAAGTGACAGAGGAATTCACTGATGAGAGAGACACTTAGGAACCCTGTTCTAGAGCCCTCTGCTGGCCTGGTCCATCCCAGTGTGCGGACGTGTCCACACGTCTAGCCTGTCAGCCATACCAACTGTCTCAACTATCTGGAGCCAGTTTTTCCAACTTTCAAAGTCTTTAATGGTGTGTTATAGAATGCTGATATTACAGAATTGAGTGTGTGCTTAAGGAAATTTCAAAATGAGGAAGGTGGCGTAGTGGATAAGTTGGTCTAAGTGTGAGAATTCAGCTGTCCCTGAGTTAGCTGCCTAATACTTGTATATACTCAATAAACATCCTCCTGTTTGGGAGAGTAGGGGGTCCCCATAAAGGTGCACTAGCTGAGAGCCTGACAGAAAGAGGGGGGAGAAGGGGAAGGAAGAGAGGGAGGGAAGGAGGGAGGGAGGGAGGGAGGGAAGGGAAGAGAGGGGGATGGAGAGGGAGAGGGGGAGAGAGAGAGAGAGAGNGGTCCTGTGAGGTAAATAGTCAGCTCTAGGTAAAATACAACAGTAGTTCATGGCGCATCTTTGGTCATACACACAGGTCCTGTGAGGTAAATAGTCAGCTCTAGGTAAAATACAACAGTAGTTCATGGCGCATCCTTGGTCATACACACAGGTCCTGTGAGGTAAATAGTCAGCTCTAGGTAAAATACAACAGTAGTTGATGGCGCATCCTTGGTCATACACACAGGTTCATGGCGCATCCTTGGTCATACACACAGGTCCTGTGAGGTAAAGATTGTGCTGCAACCTCCTGCTCTCCATCAGACACGCTGTCTGTCATCAGAGCATCACCAACAGGTGCCTATGCATGGAAAGGAGGCTGAGGGCTGGAGAGGTGGCTCCATGGTGAAGAGCACTGGATGCTCCTGCAGAGGACCGGGGCTGAGTTCCCAGCACCCACATTGGGTAGCTCATAATCATCTGTAACTGCTTACGAGGGGATCTGATACCATCTCATGGGATCTGAGGGAACCCAGTTACGTGCATATGTAACTCATACCTCAAAATTAATGTATTATTTTAAGAGGGGATACTGAGAAATGATGTTTTTAAGGTTGTAATGAAAACTTTAAGTAAAGTCATGTTGTTTAGGGATGGACAGTTTGGTAGTTCTGAATGAATTAAAGCTGTATATGGGTTAATGACATAATTCTTGCTTTTCCCCTTGAAATCACTGGTGTTTTTCAAAAAGGATAACCAAACTAAAGTGAGTGCAGTTTAGTAAGTCCTGGGGTTGAACAAGAGGGGCCTCCAACAGGCAACTCTGAGCGGCTGTGGAGAGACTGGAACTCAGGCCCACAGCTGCCGAGAGTGTATACTGCACAACCACTGAGGAAGCTTGTTTAGCGATATACTGCAGCTGAACAGATGAACGTGTGTCTGTGACTCCAGTTCCACATCTGAGTGTAGATCCAACAGAAATACATACATATGCTCCCGAATGATATGCAGTAGAGGAATCTCTGTGCATGGGGACCCAAAACAAGAAACTCCCAAAATGCCCAGAAAATACAGAATGCATAAATAAATTACAGCTCATTCTTAAAATGGAAAAGTATACAGCAGTAAACATGCATGATCTACATCTGAACGCGACAGTCCAGGAATCTCCCAAGCAGGAGGTAGCAGGTATAACAGGTTGTTGTTTCTTCTCTGATCCCAGAGTTCACTCTGTGAGGTGTTAGTTGACTGTGTTCAGCAGGAAAGTGAATGGAACAGGAAATAGTTTTAAGAGGGCTCCCATCCCTGCTACTGTTGTGACTGCATATTACAATGTTTCTTTTTAGTGGTAGTTATAGTTTTTTTTTCTGTCCCCAATTTACCAATTGTAATTTTCTTAGGTATATCTGCATGGGTAAAGGATATTAGACACAGGATTTGTGACTATTCAATAGGCCATCCAATGGGGATCTTGGAATGGACCTTGGAGTCCTGAGGTTAAGGGGGTGCTGGTACAGTGTATGGCTTCCTTTCTGTCAAGGCCATAATTGATCTGTGATTCTTATACAGGAAGGTGAGTCATGACCCTGAGGAACAACAGAAGAGAGGGCATTTGAAACTTACAGCCATCTTTATCTCCAGGGTGTCTGTCTGATGCCTTCTTTGACCTCTGAAGGCACCAGGCATGTAAGTGACACACACATATAGATGCAGGCAGAACCTCTTACATATAAAATATAAATAAATCTCAATAAGTGAGAAAGGTGATACGTTTTTAGGATGTAATGAAATAACTGTTCCTGATCGATGGAAGTTAATTTTTTTAATAGTCCCGATATCTAAGTACCAGTTGAAACCCGAGGCTGAGATACAACCAAAGCACTCATTAGAGAGAGCTGCAGCTTAACTCTAATTGCATTACAGTTGGCTTCTGCCAACTTCTGAGCTTTAAGAATCTGCATTTATTCTATAAAATGGGAGAGGAGAATGTGACCCGGAAAGACGTTCTCATGTGTTCAGCAAATATTCTTCACATGCCCATTTTCTGTGATTTCTGTGGTATTGTATGGCGAATAGATTGAGAGATGTAAAAGTTTCTATAAAATGAGGACATTTGTTCTCTTACAAAGATTAAAGAAGTTTTTGAACATTAGATTTACTGTAGGTGTGTGTGTATGTGTGTGTGTAGGTGTGTATGTGTGTACTCCATGAGGCACAATACATATGCAGAGGTCAGAGGTCAAGGCATTAGAGTTATTTCTCTACTCTCATCAGGCGAATCTGGGAATCAGCTCAGGTTCCAAGACTTGGTGACAAGCTCCTTACCCCCAAGAGCAGTCTCACAGGCTCTCCACCAAAGAGTCCAGATCCTTTCCACAGATTACCAATGATGGAGAGGAAGTTTCCCAAAATTGTTCCTGCTCCTCTCATTCTTATGGGTTGTGACCACTTTGGTGGTCAAGTGAACCTTTCACAGAGGTTGTCTAAGACCACTGAAAAAGAGATATTTGCAATATGATTCATAACAGAAGCAAAATTACAGCTATGGAATACAAATGAAAATAATTTTGGCTGGGCATGGTGACGCACGCCTTTAATCCCAGGCAGAGGCAGGCGGATTTCTGAGTTGGAGGCCAGCCTGGTCTACAAAGTGAGCTCCAGGACAGCCAGGGCTATACAGAAAAACTCTGTCTCGAAAAACAAATTTAAAAAAAAAGAAAAAGAAAATAATTTTCTTGTTGGGAGTCACCACGCACGAGGAACTGAGTAGTCACAGCATTAGGAAGGGTGACAGTCACTGATTTAGTGTATAAATAGCAGGACACCAGCTTAAAGTTGAATTACAAATTTGTACTGTTTAGAGGTATTTGTGACAAAATATGGTGGAACAATAAAAAATTCTTGACATGAGAAAATGGATCCAGAGTGATTAAGAGAGATGTCTACAAATGTCATTGATTCGGTAACAGTGATCTTATTACCTGAACTCTAAATCACTTACTGAATACTTCTGTCTCTTTGGCTGTTTCTTTTTGATATTTTAAAATCCTATCAGCCTCTTGTGGCGCACCGGCACAGTGGTGGAGATCTGAGCTTAGATGGGGAATCTCACACATTTATTCTTCTGTTTTTAGACTTCATGGAGCACAGGCAGCTTAGCCTCAGTCACATCTCTAGCCATGTGAGTTCAGAATCTATAAGGCACTACTAACCGTCATCCTTACGCCTAAGACAGATCCCATTTGATACATCATCAAGGACAATTTATTAGCACTCAGAGGTTGGCTCCATATTGTTTTTGTTTGGATACAGTCATGTTTGGCCATCATTCCATGATGTTTGCTTTATGCACTTAAAATATTACATTGCGGACAGATCCAGAGACTTCATTCACCAAACTGCCAATCAAGTGCATGCCAACCTTCTGAGGAGAATGGCTGCTATGGATACTGTGTGTGTAGCCCAGGTGTGCATGGCCTTTGTAGCTGCAGTGGGAGTGATCTGATCTCCCTTTGTGACATCCCTTTTCCCATCTTAGGATGCAAAATTCATTCTCCTCCATGTTAGCAGCCTCTATGGAGGGATCAGCTCATGTCCATATGAGCTATTGTCATTGAGGAAGATAAGATGATGGCTCCATCTTATCTCTGGTTTTCCATTCTACTACCTCCTCCCAGCCCCCTCCTCTCTCTCTCTCTCTCTCTCTCTCTCTCTCCCTTCCTCTCTCTCTCTCTCTCCCCCTCTCTCCTTTCCTCTCTCTCTCTCTCTCTCTCTCACTCTCACTCTCTTTCTCTCTCTCTGGTTTTCCATTCTACTACCCCCCTCCCCCCCCCCCTCCTCTCTCTCTCTCTCTCTCTCTCTCTCTCTCTCTCTCTCTCTCTCTCCCTCCCTCTCTCCCTTTCTCTCTCTCTCTCTCTCACACACACACACACACATTTCTTTGTGAGTAATGTTAGATATAAGAATATTTGCATTTTTCAAATATTAAAATTTTCAAAAAAGCAAATTTTTGAAGCATAACAAAAATCTCAAAACATTTATCTCCATGTTAGTCTGAAAAGTCTACAATTAGTATCATTCACATGGTTTTGACTTATTGAGTTTTTATTGTATAACTACATAGCAAATTATAATTATGGATCTTTTGGAACTAGCTATGCTTTAATTTAAGTGGGGTTTCTAATACTTCCTTCTCTTATTTTATTTACTTATTTTGGCAACTCTTGCTTTTATCATATTTTTTCCACTTAAATTTGAAGTATTTGCTCTAACATCCATAGCTTACTTCTTAACACTTCCAAACACTGAAACTTATTTTGGAAATCAAACAATATTTTCATACTATCTGATTTTATTTTAAAATAATATTTTAAAATATTTTAAATAATTTTAAAATGATTTAATTTATTTAAATCATTAAATAAATATTATTTAAATAAAATATAATAAAATATTATTTAAATTAAATATTTTAAATAAATTCAATTTTCCTTTCAAATCTCTCTGAAGAATTTTAACTTGAAATTTATTTTTTCTTTAATTTCTATTCTCTTAACTATCTCTTCCAGATTAATTTTTTTTAGATCTGATCACTTGTTTTATATTATAAATGTTCATGAAATACCCGGTGACTCTTGGTTTTCTATATGAACTTCTAGAGATGCTGCTCTCACTGTCTCAAATTGTTGGTGGGCAGACGTCACTCCCAAGATGGGAGAGGACAGAGCATCCTAATTCTAACGTCTTAATAGACAGCCTTTCAGAACAGACTTCTTCCTTGAGGGATTGCCAGTATCGTTAGCAAAAACACTTGGTCTGTGCCTGTGCTGCTATTTGCTGTCAGGATGGATTCCAGGCAGCGTGCCTGCAGTGATGAAGTAGATAGGTGGAGACTTGAGTCTATCAATGTCAGGTTTTCCTCTCTTATGTTTCCTTCTTGGCTTCTGTTTGCACTGCCAGAACCTGCGGGAAGCTTGCCAGATGAACGTCCTGGCTGCTTTTTCAGTTGTGCCCTTTCCGCAAGTCTCTGAGGATACAGACACATTCACTGTCTTGTTTGAGGGTCCTGGCTTGGTCTGACTGTCCACGCAGTGGTCAGCATACCTCAGGTTCTTTGTTTCTTTACACATGCCTTGTGCATCTCTTTTGAGTTTTTCCTTCTTATTAATTTTGTAACTCTAGTGATGCTGACGCTCTGAGGATGGAGAATAGCCACCATCTCTAGTCAGCAGGGTAGATAGAGTGCATAATTTGTGTCAACATTTTAACCTGACTTACATATTGAGAGGAAGTATTTTTGTAAGCTTTAATATGTACTAGTTTGTTCAGAAATGCAGCAAAAATTATAAAATGTAAAGACATATTTCATTGTATTCTGAAATTTGCAGAATTGTTCTCTATTTTCAAATATCTTAGTGACCAATTAGTCTCCCATTTCAGTCATAAATTTTGATAATTCTGCATATATTTACAAGTGTCTGTTTTGATTTTTTCCAAAATAGATATGTAAGAGCCCTTAAATATTCAACACCTATTATTTTACTATAAATGACTCCATTTTTTCTTCCTTTTGATTGTAGCTAAGATATTGTATTATTTCTGTTGTTGTTTTGTTATTTGCTTGTTTTTATTTATTTATTTATTTATTTAATTTATTTTTGTGGCCAAGATCTTGGAACCCTTCTTTCTTTATTTATTTATTTATTTATTTATTTTTAAATTTTTTACTTTAATTTATTTTTTTAATTTTATTTATGACTTTCAGTTAAGAATAGTTAAGGGACAATAAAAAATTTCATTTAAAAATAGGTCATTTAGTTTGATAACTTGGGAAATCAGTTGTGGAAATCATATAATGTTTTCCTGCTTTTCTATCTTTATAAGAAGCCTGAAATAAATCCAGAGCCGATAAAAGTTCTTCTCATTGTTTTAAATAGAACTATTTATTATTATTATTATTATTATTAGTAGTAGTAGTAGTAGTAGTAGTAGTATTAGTAGTAGTAGTAGTAGTAGTAGTAGTAGTAGTAGTTTACTTTTTGAGATTATAATGTAATTGTATCATTTGGATATTTTTAAGAGTTATGATTTAGAAATAACTGGGTACTGGATGATTCCTGCGTGTGAGTGTTTAGTTTATAACACTCCCTTTTTGTGTCTTGCATATCCTCAACTAAGAATCAGGAAACCTACCTGGATAGGAGCAGAGAGGAAACAGCAACCTCTCGACCTCTGCCATAGTAGCACAAAACCATCTCTCTTCTCATATGAGTACCTATAGCTAGCTTGCAATATATTTTTATTGACACAAAAAATGGATGGACTAGACATATTTGCTGCCTGTAGGTTTTTCAGACTGGTGCTTTTGAGATGACCACATTTCCGGTGTTTCTGGGCAGCTCCATTCCTCTGGGGACTTTGTTTCAATACCATGTAAAACCATTTAAACAAAAGTACAGGGATGGTAGTGTAGCTCAGTAGTTTGCCCCAGCTAGGTAAAGACCTGCATCCCCGCCTAGTAGTACCAATAAAAGAAAGTCAAAAATAAGCCTAAATATATTGACAGTGCCACTCATAATAGGTAGCTGGGCCATGACAGAAAGAGCTCTTTGTTTTGATACTTTTGCCTGTGGGTCTTCATCCTCTATCCTGCTGTTGACAGAGGTGACTGATAATCTTAGCACATTTTTATAGACAGCTTCCTCCTCACCCTTGGTAAAGGAAGGCCCGTTACCAAATCTCAACCAAATTCCTCCATTGGGTAGGGGATAGCGGCACATGGCTGAGTGCCACAGTGAGTTCAAGGCAAGCCAGTGGGGCACGCATGCACATGGTCTGCAAAAGAATTCAGAAGGGACCTTAGACAGAGTTGTTATTGGTAAAGAGAAAGAAACAATCTCAAAGGACTACAACATAGTGTGTTTGAAGAGCTTTTAAGAACCAGAAGTTGTGATAGGCTTTTTTAAAATTAACTTTAAAAGTATAACAAGAAAAGCCCTCTAACAACTGAACTGTGATTACCGTCTTACATACCAGGAAAACTAAAGTTTCAAAAAGAATCAGAGATCACAGAGGAGCCCAGTAACCTGCACGACAGGGCCTTCCAAGTGTGGAGAATGGGGTCTGGATAAACTTTGGTTTTGGGGCAAAGCAGAGAGAATCTGGTTTGTTTGCCAGCAGGGGGTGTGGCATTCCTAGGTGTTGAAATGACCGATGTTCTAGTGCTTTCTGATGCTGTCATCAGTGGTCCTGGGACATGGCTTTAATTCTGAGGAAGTAGTTTAGTCACACTTGGTGAGCCATGGATGGGCTGTGCTGGGAATCTCACTGCCACTCAGAGAGCCCATTGTGCCTGCCTCAGTCTCTGCAGCCAGACCCTTGATAAGCGTTCGCTTGGCCTTTGGCAGATGTTATCTAATGGTTAAACTATTCCAAGAAGCCTTTTCCAGATTTCTGTCTGTGATTACAGTTTAGAAATGTGCGTCTTCTCTCAGGGAGCATTCTCTGCTGTGGTCAATTGTGCTCACCCAGGGGAAATGCCTCAATGTCTGCGACATTTGCTGTGTATCCCAGCCAGCCGCTGTCATCTCCTGAGTACAGGCTGCTGATGCTGACATATTTCCTATGGGCCATGTCAGTCTCCTGAAGAAGTGACTTATCTAAGCAAACCGCTGCTGTTGCTACTTATCTCCGCAGTAGCAAGTTTCAGAACAGCGTCTGCTTCTGTGCATCCTTACCATACTGATCCGGGAGGGGGAGGCAAGGGGACAGACAACTGGAAACGCCCTTCGTATGAAGATATTTGGCAGTGGTCTCCTATGTCAGATCAGAGTGTGGTCACTGCTTGTCAAGATCCTGTCCCAATAGTTCCTCGGACATTATTTTAGTGATATGTATGCGCTTTTTATACATGTGTGCTTACATGTATGTGCATGAGATATGTGTGTGAATGGAGGTCAGAGGACAAATGTTTGAGTTTGTTCTCTCCTTCCATCACGTGTTCCAGGGATCTACCTCAGATCACCAGGCTTGCAAGGCAAGTACCTTTCTCTACTGAGCCATCTTGGCATTCCTGTCCCTTCTTGAATGAGCACTGCTATGGGACTTGTGAGATTCCTGCTGGACTACACAAGGGTGACTAAGCTGACTGTCTCCTGGCCGCTGAGCACCCTTCCCTGCCATGCGTGCTCTTCTCTGTGTTTCCATGTTTCGTCATGTGATAATTCCTTCAACATCATTAGGTGGGAGAATAAACTTCTTTATAGATTTAAGTGTTTCCCCTTTGACAAGAAGATAACGTGGACAGTTGATTTTGAAAGATTCTTAGTTACTTTCCTGTGGAAATAGAAGTAACAGTGGCGATAGGCTAATGGTGGAACGACATGATGCATGGAGCAGCAGCAATGGGAGAGTCAGAAGCCCCGAAATAATCAAGCCCTGGTAGCAAAATATGTGCATCAGAAGCCCTGAATTTATCAAGAGACCAAAAGTGTGGAAGGACCTCTGGGTGGGGCCACAGCACCTGACAGGCAATAGGAAATGTTTTCACATGTTTCTTTAAAAAGATAGGAGCATTGGGGCTGGAGAATTGGCACAGCAGTTAGCAACACTATTTGTCCTTGCAGAGGCCCTGGGTTTAACTCCCAGTACCCACATGCTGCTGATAACCACCTGTAATGTGCCGTGTGTGAGATCTGGCTCCTTCTTCTGGCATCTGTAGGTACTGCATGCAGATGGCATACATACAGATGTGCAAGACATTTCTATACATAAAATAAAAGTAAATATTAGGGGAGAAAACTGTACATCATTACTACATTATATATCATCCCGAATTCATGTTGACACTGATTCAAATATTACATCATCAAGACATCAGTGACATTACCATTAAAGTCAACTTGTGACTATAGCACATTTTTAAATCTAAGTTTCATAACAACTCTACTCCTGCATTTCTTTATTTAAAAAAAGACGTGGAAAATTGAGTGAGTTTCTAAATATGGGCTTCAGATTAAGAGTAAAGTTATAATGAAGTAAACATACTTTTAATATTCAATCTTTAAAAAGAAATAAATCAACAGTAATCCCATTGAGATGGCTTTTGTTGCTGTTGCTGTTGTTAAGAATGTTTTTCTTTATTGTGCTATTAAGCGAGAAAGTAAGAAAACACCTGTCAGGAGAACAGCCTGCTTCTACTGTGTAATGGTCCCCCTAGTGGATCTGAGATGCAGCGAACCTGACTTCTGCATACAGACAGTGATGGATGGTGGGGCCTTAGCTACTGGCCTCTCACTTCTGGATACCTCTAGGATTAAGGCTACCGTCACTGTTTCTCATAAAGAAGCATCTTGTGATTGAATGTTCATTTTGTGAAACCCACAAGATAAAATCTCAGTAGTATATCAGTCTTTACATTTAGGATAATATAAATATATTAACTAAAATAAAAAAAAATTACTTGATACCCTCATAATTTTCAAAAAAAGACTTAAATAACTGAATGTTGTCCCCTGCATTCGATTCTTTCATTTAAACTGATTGTTCGCAGATGATTTTAAGTAGAAACAATTTCTTATAAACTTGAATAACAGATGAAACTTGGTGGTATGAAACTACTTGCAATTAAGATACATTCCCAGAAGGTAGTGCTTAAGACAACAATGTATACTAATTACATAATAAAACTCCAAAATAAAAATTGATTTTTTGATTATGTAAGTTGCTACTGTTGCCTGAAGATTCCCAAGGTGTCACACTCTTGAGAACCCTGGGCATAAGGACGGTCATGGAAGATGAGTGTCTGACCTCTGGGGTAGACAAGCACCTTACACATATCACTAGCTACAATGAGCTGGAAACTATAATCAAGTTTTTAAAAAGTTAATGACGAGCATGTAACATGCCCAATATCCACAGAACTGCCTAAATGAACAGCTTTCCCCTTCATTACACAATATTTTTCTGGTTCATGGAGCTGTTACCATCCTGTGAAAGGAATAACTTACATACGAAAGTAGTCTCTTCCTTCATTTCACGTCAGTAGACAGAGCTTTCTCAAAACCAGATGCTTTTTACAGCTGTAGCAGCTGAGGGCCATGTATGACAGTTGTTTTGTGATGTTAGGAAATACCGGGTAAAATATCAGCTTCCTGATTGCTTGATTGACTAGTAAATATGGTGGTGTGATTTTTAAACGTTTTCTTCCTCCATGTATCCTGGAAAGATACCTGGAAGCCCAATGTCAGGGGAGCTAACTTGTGACAGATTTCTGTGGCACAGTGTGTGTTCTGTCTCCCTGTCAATGAGATACATGCCTTCGGGTTTTAGCTTGGTTTGTCCCAAAGGAAGACAATTTTTTTTTTCTGGCACCGAATAACTTTCCTTGGTGACAGAATGGGTGATGTGTGGATTGGAAGAGGAGATAAGAAATAAGAAGAAAAACAAAGGCTGGAAAATCTATAATTAACAGAAATGTACACAAACAGTAATTAGTGTAAGTGAAATACATTTCTGCAGAATAAGAATGGAGCGACCGCACAATGGAAATTGCAGACAATTAGGGTGGATGGAGCGCGGATCACAGAGAGGGTGTCAGGCGGAGATAATGCGGTGCAACTTGTATGGAGAAACAATGGGGTTGTTTAAAGCCCTCTTTTCAAAGGCTCTTCCTGCGCGCACATCTGATTCTCCACTGCCCTTTCATTAGCTTGTTTGTATTAATATTTTTAACTTGCCGAAAGCCCGAGTAAGATAAACACGATGTGAGAACTTGGCGAGAGCCCCCGCAGGTTCCTTGTCGCCTTGGCCTGCTTTCTGGGCCGCTCGTTTCCATGTTCTCGTGGCTTTGCTTTTGAGTGTGTGGCAGGTCAAAACTGCCTGATGTTTAAATGTTACCATAGTGATGGGTAGTGGACACTGCCATCTCTCTCTTTTTAATTAAGGTATAGAGGCAGGTGGATATGCTCTCGGCGTGACCTTCTCGAAGCTGGAGTGAACGGGGATTGTTTGTCGTCTTTTCTCTCCTCCGCAGTCTAAGCTTTGTCCTCTCTTTGATCGAGGCCTTCATCATGTTAGGTTAAAGATACAGAATGCCTTTAACCCTTTCCTCCACAAGCTTTGTCCTGGGGTAGAAAACTTAACTAGACACCGGTGTTTTTTTTTTTTTTTCCCATCTAGAAATTCACACTTTGTCCGCTAAAAGTTTAAAATTTGATACAGTGCAAGTGACAGTTTGTTCAAATTTTGTATAGTTTAGAAAATAAATATTGCTAGCTGTACTTTTAAGATAATATTCTCTATTACTTCCTTGAGAATTTCGTAGATTCTATTTTGATCAGATTTACCCCCCACCAGCCCCCCCCCACATACTTTCCACTCTCCTTCCTGACCATCCAAATTCCAGCCCCTCACCCAAACTACACAATCCAGATCAGGTTTCCCAACAAATTCTGGACCAGGAAGAGAAATGGGGTTGGCCCGAACTGTGGGCGACTTACCCCAGATCACATGGTAAATAAAACTGACTCTCCCTCCCCCAGCTGCAATCAAACGCTGACAACTCCTTGGCTAGTGGTCCAGTTTGATGTCTACTCTCCCATTTCCAGACTGAGATTTTGTCTGTCTTGGCTGGCTAGTTCTTGAGTGTGTTCACACAGTGTTGTGAGTTTGTAGGAGTGTCTTCCCCCTGTGGTGTCTGGACGATATTGTTTGCTTATATTGTTTGCTTAGAGCTCCCCATCACCTCTGGCTCTTAGAATCTTTCCACCTCTCTTGCTGAAGATCCCTGAGCATTGCAGAGAGACGTGCTATGCAGGTTTCATTTAGAGATGAACATTCTATAGTCTGTTATTCTCTCCCTGTGACCAGTTGATAGTCTCAGGGCTAATTGCCATTCACTGTAAGGAGAAACTTCCCTGATGTTGAGAGATGCTCTGACCTATGGGTATTTATCAGTGAGGTGTATGTAGAAGGTCTGTGGAGTGTCACCCAGGTGATAATTTTGCTTGGTAGATATATTTTAAAATGCTATAGAAATACAAGCAATGATTCTACCTGGAACAAAAAAGAAGAAAGTGGGTACTTCAACAATGGTCATGTTGTAGGTGGACATGTGTCAGGAGGTGTGTGTGTGTGTGTGTGTGTGTGTGTGTGTGTGTGTGTGCTCATCTTAGCCCATGGCACTCCAGTAGAGCTCAGAGAACAGTTTTTGAGACTCCGTTCTCTTTACCATCATGCTTTGGGGTGGAACTCAGGTCACCAGGCTTGGCATCGAGTGCCTTCACCCACCGAGCCATCGCTGGGGCCCGGGAGTCTGTATTTTAAGGCTTTGGGTGGAGTGCCTTCACCCACCGAGCCATCGCTCGGGCCCGGGAGTCTGTATTTTAAGGCTTTGGGTATTTTATTAGTACTCGGAGTATTCTTAGCTAGTCTAAGCTGTGTAGACTTTGGGGCACATCTGGTTTTATATCAATTTCCACTAATGTTAGAGATTAGCTAATTATATTTTATCATCACTTTAAGAGTAATTTTTTATTAACATTTAGTTGGCTTACAAACTACTGAGTTCCATAGTGGCTTTCATACATATAAACTTTGTTATTTAAAAAAATTTTAATATATGGCTTGTAACAGATTGTACTATATTATCTTATGATTTTTAAGCATTTTGACTTTGTTCTTAATCTTTGGATTCTAATGTATTTATATTTTAAATCCCCTTTTTACTCCTTTGTTTTCAACTTTAGCAGAATTGGGCGTCAAGACTCACTTGTGGTTGAGATGTTCCTGTGGAAGTTCTGTGCACTTTCAGTTTCCCAGGAGACTAATGCACAACCTGTGTTATCCAGGATCCCATGTATTTAGTTGACCAAGCATTCTTTTGGTTTCTCTGAAACTGGACCTGGCTGGCACCTAACTTACTTTAATTCTCCTGCCTCTGTTTCAGCTTGCTGAGATTATAGGCATGAGCTATCTCACTCAATAGCTTTTATTTTAAAATCAATTCTATCAAAAACTCAGTGCTAATGATCAGCTGTGCCTATTGTGTGCAGTTTCCTGTGTCTTGATAGGTGTCTTTAGCCACCATATCAAGCCTTCCAAGCTTTAATGAAACGTCTTCCTGGTCCTTTCTCGTGTCACTTCCTGGTCTGTGAGGCCGCTCACCTCTGCCTCCAGGTCTGTGAGGCCGCTCACCTCTGCCTCCTGGTCTGTGAGGCCCTCACCTCTGCCTCCAGGTCTGTGAGGCCCTCACCTCTGCCTCCAGGTCTGTGAGGCCGCTCACCTCTGCCTCCAGGAATGTGAGGCCGCTCACCTCTGCCTCCAGGTCTGTGAGGCCCTCACCTCTGCCTCCAGGTCTGTGAGGCCCTCACCTCTGCCTCCTGGTCTGTGAGGCCCTCACCTCTGCCTCCAGGTCTGTGAGGCCCTCACCTCTGCCTCCTGGTCTGTGAGGCCCTCACCTCTGCCTCCAGGTCTGTGAGGCCCTCACCTCTGCCTCCAGGTCTGTGAGGCCGCTCACCTCTGCCTCCAGGTCTGTGAGGCCCTTACCTCTGCCTCCTGGTCTGTGAGGCCCTCACCTCTGCCTCCTGGTCTGTGAGGCCCTCACCTCTGCCTCCAGGTCTGTGAGGCCCTCACCTCTGCCTCCAGGTTAATCGATTTTTGTAGGATTAGTTTGCCTTTTCTAGAATTTTTCTATGTTAAGATTACTGGTCTACCTGATACCTTTTAACCAAAATGCTTATTATAAAGTTCTTCTTCTTATTGTACATATCAGTAGACCTTTCTTTTTTACTGTATGGTGAATTTCATAGGGCAATAATATATCTCATTTTGATGGTGTGTTTGCTAATGATTACTGACTTTAAATCTATTTCTTTATTCTAAATAACGATCTGTGAACCTTCATATGCAAGTTTTTAGACATATGTTTCATTTTCTAGGGCATTTACAGAGGGATGGAGCACAGGGTTGTATGGTTGGCATGGGATTCCTTTATGAGAAACTGCGTGTGTTCCCTTAGATTGTTGGTTAATTGTTGAGCCGTGAGAAGTGATGAGTTTGGGGTTGTAGATTGTCATATAGCACTGGAGACATGTCTCCTCTTTTTGACTTGCTTTTTAAATTTTTAACACCTGATTTCTGAAGGACAATAGTTACAGGTTTATAAAATCCAATGTGTCCATTATGGCATACACTTTTATGTATGCCTTCTCTGAACGATGTCTCTGACTACCCCAAGGACGAAGGTTTGCCGCCGCTCTCTTATTAACACATTTCAGGATTAAGAAATACGCCATAGCCTAGTGACCCTCTTTTCTTCTGTTACTAAGAGAAGGCGTTCTCAAGGATGAGGGCGAAAGAATGAAACAGAATTCCTAATTTGTAAAAAAAAAATGAGAGGGCGGGAAGTAATTCTTGAATTGTTCCTGGTGATGCTAAGAATTCTTCCTGTTCATTTTTGTCTGAGGCAGTCCGAGAATGCCTTTCTCTTCAGAAAGTTCCCTTGGACTCAGACGCTCCGAACACAGCAGCACTGATGGCTTAGTCACAGGCTTGAAGAACGGTCTCAGGTCTAAGATTCTTTATGTGTAAATCAATGTCCAGCCCCAGCACATATCCATGCACTAGAGCTAGGAGTAGCTGTGTTCTCTTGAACAAATGCTTTGGTTATTGACTTACAAAGTTGGCAGAGTTCCCTGTAAATGTTCTGAAAATAAAATAGATTTAAATCATTTGCTTGCTTTTTGTTCAAAGAGAGTTTGGATGGAGCTCTGGTACCTAAGCCATCCCTAAGCGGATGAAATTTGGATGCATGTTAATTGCTCTTAGACGCTAGGATGTACCCATCAGCTACCTGCAACACGCCTGATGTTACCAGGAGGAAGAGATACAGGCTCAGTCCTTCAGTGAGTGTTGTGCTGTACTTTTGTCTTAGTTGCCATCTAGAGACTTATAGATTCTTCTACAGTGATGATCTGATGATATTCAGTCTGGCAGGAGAGTACACAAATGGAAAGAAACCAGAGATATCCGTGTTTTTGTTTTTTTGCTAGTGACCACTGCCCTGATGGCAGGGCTGTCTCAGAAGAAGGCAAGAGAATATGGAACCTAACTGCTTGCTTGGAGCATGTTATTGAGTTAAGATGGAACAGCCCTCTGACTGACCTGAGGTCATTTATACATGGCGCTCCGTGGGGATGCTTCCTGGGTTCTGCTTCTGTGCTGTTTTAAGGGTGGCTCACGTGGCCCCTTCTGGATTGGTGTCAGTGCCGTCTCGGAATGGCACCTATCGTCCTGCCGTGAACAGTGCCCGACAAAGTGTTTGCAGAAAGTCCAAAGCAACATCATTGGCACTTCCGATCACTCTGCATGCTCTGCGAATGATTGCCATTTTTTTCCTCAAAAATTATCGTGTTGGAATTTTAGAGGCTCCTTAAGCTCCATCTGTATGGTGTAAGGTTTGTACGGTTGTCTTCGGCAGGCTTACACAATCTGTCCCAGGCTTGCACGATCTACCCCAAGTTCATATGATCTCCATCAGGCTCTACCCCAGGCATGAGTGGATTACTCTGGGAAAGCCCATCTGGCTTCCCAGAAGTTATCTCTAGATTCTGAAAGTCTCCTTTCCAAGAGACAAGTGACTTTTTAGATCAATAAAACATAGATGGTGTTTTTCTTTTCTCTTACAATGAGTATCATTTGAACTTCATAACATCATCTTTGCACACTGCTCAGTTTGATTGTTTTTTT
>LR749776.1:1215673-1318173 GCA_902729485.2 Mus minutoides
GGCAGAGGGAAAAGTTTGGTGTCTTCAGGACATGGTGTGGGACAATTGGTTCCCCATATGGACATAAAATAAAAATAGACCCTGGTGACAGGATAAATTCCAGGTGGCTCAGAACCCTCAACGTGAAAAGGAAACATGTAAAAATCCTGTCAAAAGCAGATTTTCATGACCTCAGACAAAGGAACGAGTTTATAAAGGAAAAGGTTCTCTGCAGGTTTGGAGTCCTTTAACAGCACCAGAGACGTCACTGAAGAAACAGCAAAATGTCCCGGAGGTAGAGGTGAGAAGGCAGGAATCTCCAAAGGTTACATTCTTGGAACTCGATCTTCACAGGGTGTGGTGGGTGTAGTCCTGGGTGCTTGCAAGGCTGGGGAAAAAAGACAGCTGCTAGTTCCAGGCAAGCCCAGGCTGTGTGCTGAGTTGGTCTAGATTTGGTCTCTTCTAAATTCCACAAAAGACATTGTTTCAGGAAGCAAGAGCAAACCAATCATAAAACTCCCCAAATCCTTCACTTTGTAGTTTGTGAAAGACAATAGTGAAGTAATCAGACAGGAGGGGAGGAGGAGGAGGAGGAGGAGGAGGAGGAGGAGGAGGGAGAGGAGGAGGGGGAAGAGTAGGAGGGGGAGAAGGAGGAGGAGGGGGAAGGGGCCCTGGTTAAGGCACAGGCTTGAATTAAAATGATGCCTTTCACAGACCAGTGAAGCTGCCTTATAAGGATGCCTGCTGAGATGGGTGTCAGTAATGGCTGAGAACAATGTAAAGTCTTGTAAAGTTTTCATGTCAGGAAAAGTATGTCTGTTCAGGAGAGCAATTTGTTAACAACAAAGAATTAAACCACACACATGTGAAGGACGCAGCCTCTACATCTCCCAGACTTCTCTAGGACAGATGGACAATTTTGCTTTGTTCTTTTTTGGGAAACTGGTGAATATCTGAAATAGGGCCAAGAGATTGAAAACTAGGGTCAAGAGATTGAAAACTGAGCCAGGAGGTTTATTCAGGAAACAGTGTAAATGAATACATTAAGTAACAGGGATCAACATTAAATTAAATATTATAATTTTATTCAATATAGAAATATTAAATTCTTTTGATACAATATGTTCTTTTTGGATGGAATAAGAAAGGTTATAGAGAAAGTATCTACCATCCAGATAGCAGCCAGTTTCACTGACAGGCTGATTTAATTGACCTGATCAGAAAGGATTAATAATTGATCACATGACTTGTATCAATGAGCATTTTTAAAGTTTTAAGAGTTAAAGATAACATAAATCACCACGAATTCCAAAAAGACACAAAGTGTTTACAAAACAGCTTTAAAAGAAAAATGTTTCACTATTATGCTATTTGCAGGAATCCTGGCTTTGCTGTTCCTATATTTGTAGCTAGAAGCACTTCAAAGCAACTATAATTTCTCAATTCAAATACCATGATTTACCGTAACCTGTTGCAGGAAATAAATCCATACTGTTATAAACACACCCCAGGCTCTACTGCTGTGAGTCACGTTGTCCTCCTGACTGGAGGTTGACTGTGTGTCTGTCATACAGTAGACATGAGACAGTCGGCAAGATGGTGGATCTGGAAGGGACTTCCCACTGCTAAGTTTGAACTTTCTCCAAATATGCCTGATCTAGCCATGATCGAGCTTTCAAAAGAGGAAAACTAGAATGCTTGAGATCAGAGGGGGAACTATTCCTGACACGGAGGATTCAAAATCAGACCACACACACACCTCCTGTTCACACTCAACTCACTCCTGCCTGAATTCAGCTGAGAAACTGCTTAGTCTAAATGTTTGTGGGGGGGAATCTAAAAAATTTAGGAAGTCCTTTGTGGAGAAGAATTCCCCATGATGATGAGTAGTTTGTATATGCCACGCTCTGCCGTGCTTCAAACCCATCCAGCAGAGGCTGGAATGATAAAAGGTACTTAGGACAGACTAATAGACTGATTTCATTGAACGGGTAAGCCACCTAGGGAGTGCATGCTTAGCAACAGATGAAGGGTCAGACAGGCTGTCTCTGAAGGACATGGCTACATCTCCATGCCAACCCAGATTCTCAGGTGTCAGAGACTGAGTGACTGGACTCTTTTGAAGGAAAAGGTGTGGCTCTCCCTAGCATGAGCATGGATTCCCTAAGTGGATTCAGCCATTTGTCTCTTATCACTTGGTTATGGATCTACTTTACGAAAACTTGTTACATAATTATATCCCATTTTTGTACCTTTTATTCAAGTTTTTGTCTTCTAAACGTATGAACTTCTCAGTTTTCAAATCTGCCTCTCGGTTTTAACTACAACACATTGATGTCCCATGTAAAGGTATCACCCCATTCTTGATGAATGCATAGAGTTGGGGTTCATCTACGCTATATTGTCTCTATGACTGTGTCATGTTCAGTGCATGGCCTGTGATGTCTGGGACCATCCAGACCTACCTGTGCTCCCTGAGGCACCTCACACTTTTAAGGAATTATGAATTCTTGTAAAGCTATGTCACAGAGAACCAAACTTAAGAATTGTCTTGAGGTCTGGTTTTCAAGTGCTGCTCTGGAATTTGTGTGAGACGGCGCACAGCAGTGCGGCTTGCCAAGTGCCTGAGCAGTGTCTCATGTCTTCCATAGGATGAAAATTCCTCTCTGCCAACTTGAGAACAGAAAAGGGTCCTCTTTGTCAGAAGTCCTATGGGTCTCGAGTGCCATCCCCCCCCCCCCCGAGTTCCCTGAGCTTCAATGAGTTCTCCCAGGGGCTTCAATGTCATGTAGTTTATGGTTTTGAGTATCTCCTCACTGTCTCCTGCTAAGACTAGATGTAACAGTTACATCTCTGTTGTGTGTTGTTCTAAACACACTGCGAACCTCTCACTAAGGTGAGTTATGCCCAAAGTTTTACTATATCTTAACTCGAGAATTTGAACACATTCAACTCATTCATTTGAGTTTGTCTAGTGTTTCCATATATTTTCATTGAGGGAATTCCTTAACTGTAAGATAGTTTTTATAGGATAGTTTATGAAAAACTTATCAGAAACTTATAACTTTATTGTTGTTCTCTGAGCTGATCAAGTTTGCCAACCAATAAATAGCTTTATCTATCTATCTATCTATCTATCTATCTATCTATCTATCTATCTATCTATCTATCATATATCTACCTATGTATCAGTTTTCTTGAGGAAACCTAGGCAGCGATCTTTGGTCACACACAGGGAGAGATTACATGTGCAGGGTGTCCTTGATGGTCCTGCAGACATGCCTCAGTTCCCTTAATTAGCTGTCAATTCAGAGTGAGGCAACCCCTTACTGAACAAGTACACCTGTCAACCTCGGGCCTGCTGTTTGTCAAGTCAACACCTAACTAAATGAAAAGAGAGGGGAATTATTTCCATAAGGTTTTGCATATGATAACTTTATCCCCAATTGCTGGAGATCTAATTCAGGTCCTTGACTACAATTGGCAAGTGCTTTACCACTAAACTACATCCTAGCCCCAGTAAAATGCATGTTCAGAAAGTGGCCTCAGCCTCATTTTTTGGAGTCTTCAAATTTTTTTACTTTTGTTTTTAAGGGAAGGGGTGTCTCATGTAGCCCAAGGTGGCTTTAACTCACTATGTAGCTGTACAGACTGAATTTCTGAGCTTTCTGTCCCCACCTCCCCAGTGCTGGGATTAGAAGCACACAGCCACTCCTTGCAAGGGTCAAGATATTTTAAATTAAATGTTATTCTATTATTTGTATAAAATACTTAGTACAAAGTCACCTATTTGGGGGATACTTGTCATAAGTCTAAATTTGTTCTGTCTGATCTCATATATCATTTTGGTTTACTGAAGAAACATAACCTATATGCTAACTTTATAATTCTTGTTCAGTAGAAGCCATACCATAACCAAGAAAATAAAAGACACCAGGAAGTCACTGTAGTACTTCTGTGATTCTAAAAGCATGTAGAGGTATCAAGCCCCACAAAGGAAAGAAAGAAAGGAAGGAATATATGTAGGGGTAGTGCACGATGAGTCCGCCTTTGATTCATCTTAGTGTCTCAGGGATCTTCCTGAAAGGTTCCTAGGATGAATGTCTCTGGCAGTCTGGTGTTTAATGCCAAGCGGAGGCACATGGGTTTGGGCATTGTCCCAGGCCTTCACTTTGTCGTACGCTGTTTGCTTGTCACCTAGTGGGCACTTCTGTGCCTCAGTTTCCCACATTCATCAAAGATGACAACATCACTCTGTAGTTTATTACAGAAAATAATTTCACACAGATCGAATCTCTCCATTTGGTTCAATTACTTCTTTGAACGAAGTATACACGAAGTCGCACATATGTACAACCATATAGAAGGCCCTAATATTCCAGTATAAATCTCAAACTTAAAGCTTATTCTTCGGAATGGCAGGGCATGAACATTTTCATGCCAGGCTTTCCAATCTATCAATTTGTGGGAGAGTTGGCAAAGCTGTCATTGGTAAAGCTGGCGGTGATGCAGATGGGTCCTGGTGACTGTATAGAGAGGCTGGGGGAGGGGATGCACAGTTCTTTGTTTTTTTTTTTTTTTTTTTTTTTTGGATAGAAGAGAAAAATCTGCTCTCTCCTATGGAGGGGGCAGGGAGTTTGTTCGAAGCTAGGATGAGCGGAGGGCTCTGCCATCAGCCAGACACGGTACTCCTTCCTCTCATCTTCCAACTTCGCTGATGCTTTTGTACTCTGAAAAATGTAGAGATATTTTTAAACGGTGCTATTGCCGACTCTTTTGGGGGAGGAAGAGCAGTATTTTCATCTTCAGTCTGAGAGGATGACTTGTGTTATCTATAAGCCTGCTCTTTAACGAGTCGTCTGTACTTTTATTATAGACGCCGCAGGCATAAAGAACATGAGTGAACCTCCCTGTTCCCATCTTAAAGCGTCTGGGGACAGTTCTCGGTGTCATGATGCAGTCTTCTTAGGAAGGGACATCCAAAGGACAATGAAGAATGTTATTTTTCCTTTCAAAGTCTGTATCCAATTAAAATTGATGGCTGTCACTAGTGGTCATTAATGTTCCTCCAGTGAGTGGAAGTCCAGAAATCTGCGCACCTCTGATTTACTTATCTATTATTTTGCTTGTGTGTTGGCATGCACAATGCATATGCTCACATGTATGTTCACATGTATGTGTGCATGTAGAGGACAAAAGTAGACATCCATCTCATCCCCCATTCACTCCCCACCTTACTTTTTGAGACAGGGTTTCTCATTGAGGCCAGAGCTCATCGATTTGGCTATGTTCACTTGCCAGCAATTATTGAAGATCTTCCCCCAGCACTGGAATTACAGGCAGACACAATGTGCCTGGCTTCTTGCACAGTTGCAGACACTGGAACTCAGCTCCTCATCCTTGAATATGAGCCACTTTACTAACTGCACCACCACCACCATCACCAACATCACCATCCAGCACAAGGTTATCAGACTTAGGCAATAAGATGAAATGTCTGTGTAGGGGCCTGTAGCTATACTCATATGGAGGCCAAGAGCTGGGGAAGGGTATTGGCAGAAAGGCGGGAAGACAGAAGTAAGCAGGCATGTCTTCATGAACACAGAAGACCATGTGCACTGAGCAGCTCTTTATTAGTAGCACATTTCCAGTTTATCCACATAGATCTCTCATCACCAGACATCGGGACTTTTTCCACCTGCTTCCTCTATTCACCAACTAGGAATTGATTATCCTTGTTAACCCATATCTATATAAACTACAATGTATTACCTTTCAAAGACTTGACAGAAGACTTCCTTTATATAAATAAAAACTTCCCATCATATACATAAATAACCACCCAGACAGTGGTTAAAACAACTATTTAAAAAGCCCTTACTTAGAGAAAATAGGGGAAAGTCCGTGCACCAAATTAATGTTTTTTCTAAAACTTGTGCTCACACTTTTCTTTTAGGCGAGGCCTCACTGTGCAGCCCACGCTGGCTTTAAACTCACAGAAATTCCTTGCTCAGTCTCCCAAGTACTGGGATCAAAGGCATGAGCCATTATGTCCAACTCTCATTTCTTGAATGATTTGAAAAGATTTGTCAGAGCAATGTGATTTGGATCTGGGAGGCTGGTGTTGACTATGGCCCGGAGCTGATAGAGGGGGAGTCACAAAGAGGCAGATCTGTGCATTTAGTATTTCTAAACTGTACAGGAGACACAAACCCTGACCCAGTGTTTCAGAGGAAGTAAGAGGGCCCCGAAAGCTGTGCCAACAGATTGTGGGATAGCCACAGAAACCCAACCTTCAGAAGAATAGAGAGGCTACAGAGCCTTCTCAGCTACACTGGAGACTGTGAGTTTGATAGTGTGGGGAAGACCATAAGAGGTGTTTTACTGTTGTCTCTAATTTGTATGAAATGAAGGTATCAGTTATGAATATTTAGAGAAATCTATGTTTAAATACTGACCACATTCAGTATCTTAAATGGAAGATTTGCAACAGGGGAAAAAAAAGAATCTGTCCCCAGAGAAGGGGAGTGGTGCCAGGTAGTGTCTTTACAGTAAGCCCAGAGTGGGCAGAACATAGCCTGGTGTGTGTCGGGGGTCAGCAGTCGGGAGTTGGGGTGGGGGGACACAGCAGGGCTTATTTCAAGCTTTACTGTATGCTGTACAGCAGTCACAAGTGCTTCTCGTGTGCTTGTTCTCCGCTGAGATTTAAAATGCAAACCCTCTCTGGTCCAGTCACACTGGAGATCTAGCCATTTGTCTTTTGCAAGTGGACACTCATGTCTTCATAGTCAGGCAAATGCACCTGGCACTGGTAGGCAGCGCAGGCGTTTGGCTCCACCCCGTGACTAAGCAGGCCAGGGCCCATCAGGAGGAGAGGTGAGCAGGAAGCAGAAGGGTGTCTCTGTTCCATATGACACTTTGGAATGCAGGCTGGTGGGGGAGGGGTGAAGCACCTTCCCTTGACAATTTGATAACATGACCTTGTGTGTTCACACATTTCACTCCTCCATAATTAAAATCTCTGGAACTTCAGAAACAATAATTATTACAATTGGTTGTATCGTTAAAAAGTAAAATGAGACTCGGCATTATTTTATATATGTTATAAGATATACACTACACAAATGGAGAAAGAGGCCACTCATCTTTACAGGCATGATTTGCATGGAGCTGTTGCCTGAGCACTGTCCAAGATGGGAAGACATAGGCAGAGGTTATTACCACTAACTTAATTAAATGCATGTTGAAAACATTAAGAAAAAAGGGTGATTTTTTTTTTCAAAAAACACGTAATCGCAGGTCGTTTTCTTGAATGACCTCGGAACTCTCACTATCTATCTTGGAAATACTCTTAGACCATGAAACAGAGCTGAGCTGAAGATGTCTGTCCTGTCCATTGCGTGTGGAGATCTGCCTCACCCTTATTAGATTTGGATGTGGTGGCTAAGTTATAGGGTGAGATGTTTCGTGCTGTCTTGCTGAAAGCTGAGAATCTTTTTGGACCCTCCTCTTCCCTCCATTTTTCTTCCTCATTCCTCTTCTCTCCCTCCTCCCTTTCTTACTCCCTGTTTTAGGGTTTCTATTCCTGCACAAAACATGACCAAGAAGCAAATTGGGGAGGAAAGGGTTTATTCAGCTTACATTTCCACATTGCTGTTCATCACCAAGGAAGTCAGGAATGGATCTCAAGCAGGTCAGGAAGCAGGAGCTGATGCAAAGGCCATGGAGGGATGTTTCTTACTGGCTAAGTTCCCCTGGCTTGCTCAACTTGCTTTCTTTTAGAACCCAGGACCACCATCCCAGGGGTGGCACCACCCACAAAGGACCCTCCCACCCTTGATCACTAATTGGGAAAATGCCCCACAGCTGGATCACATGGAAGCATTTCCTCAGGGGAGGCTTCTTTCCCTGTGATAACTCCAGCTTGTGTCAGGTTGACACACAAACCCAGCCAGCACACTCCCCTCCCCCTTCCTCTGCACTTCCTTCTCCTCTTTGCCCTCTCTTCTTGTCTTCCTCTTTGCCCTCTCCTTGTCCCTATTTCCCTTTCAGTGCTTCCAAAATGCTATAGTCCACAGTCTGTAGCTTGACGCCTACCTTACGGAGAAGTCTATGGCTTCCCCGTTCTGGCGGGGGGTGGGGGGGTCTCCATGCGTTCCAGCACCAGTCCCTGTACCCTCGCTTGTTTCCATGATTGTTTCTTACAGGAAATAAAATGCAAGGGCACACACCACTAGCAGTCTGCACTAATTATCCCCACCACAGACTTTTCAGTCATCTCCAACCCCTCTTGTCTTATTCTCTAGGAGTGTTTTCACAATGAGAACCATGGAAAGTACATCCCCTCTCTTAACAGCTGAGCATCTTAGTCAGGCTTCTGCAAGACACACGGGAACAGGTAGAATGTTTGACAACACATTTCGAATACTCCTGGCTTTCTTTAGTGCTCTGGAAAAAACTTGATTTGGAAAAACAAGCTTTGAGAAGCACTTTCAGGGGCGTTTTACTACCAAGTATGATGGCGTGAGGTATATTCTTGCATGTCTGTGTGGACTACTTACAATGTTTGTGTCACCTGGGGGAATGGCTTAACTAATTTAAGGTGATTAGTAAGTTTTTATTTGATGAGGGGAGGGCAGAGGAGAGAGAAACTTTTAGAGTTGATTTCTTCACCCATTTTAAAGTAAATATTTCTGTTTCAGCTCATGACCATGAATTTGCTTTCCAAAATGAAAAATCTTTTCTTCTCCCAGCTATGAACATTTGAGAGCATTAATATTATCTCTGCATACCTCTCTAGGCCATGTAGCATCATTAAAAAATGGGAGGTTTACCCTATGTCATCTACAACCTTCAACACACATGCATACTATTGCCAAATAATTAACAAAAGTAAATAATAAAAGGCCAGGTTAGAGTAAAGTGTAGTATATGCACAGTGCTTGCTGGAACTCAGTAGGCTGAAGAGTAAGGGCCCCTGCCTGGTTTTTCTCTGTGAAACAGAAAGGATGGTTTTACAGTCTGCAGGGTCCTGGGTCCCTAGGTAAGGGAGCATATCCAGACCAGGTGGGATGGTTCTACTAGAAGCCTTGCACTCTGCCATGAGCATTTCACGGCCTCAAAGAGCCTCTTACATGGATGAACTGTGGTCCACAGGAGCTTTGTTCTCCAGCCTATCTCTGTGCTTGCTTTTAAAGTCAGTGGATCCATCCATCCCTTTTATTTGCATACAGTTGTGTATGTCTTATTCACTGTTCTAATATTGTGAAGAGGCACCATGACCAAGGCAACTCTTTTATAGGAAACATTTAACTGGGTTCTTGCTTGCAATTTTCGGGCTTTAGTCCATTTCCATAGTGGCAGGGAGCATGGTAGCAGGCAGGTGTGGTGCTGGAGAAGTGGTTGGAGAGAGAGACAGAGACACAGAGAGATGAAAACTGGACCTGGCACATACTTTTGAAACCTCAAAGCCTACCCCCAGTGACATACTTCCTTCAACAAGGTCATACCTCCTAATTCTTCTAATCTTATCAAGAGTTCTGCTCCCTGGTAACTAGGCATTTAACTATATGAACCTATGGGGGGGGGGGGAGGCATGGCTTTCTTATTTGAACTATGACATCAGGAAAGATATGATAAGGTCTTCCATATCAGCAGCTTTTACTCTCATATATCTGAAGAGCGCCCTTAATTTTCAGATGATCTTTGTAGACTTGAACACTCCGATCTCTTCAGAGTGCTTCTGACTGTGAGATGGTAGCCTTTTCTCCAGGGGTTGTGAGAGAGCAAGTAAGGCTGATATCTAAATGACTACACGAAGGGAATTATCTCCAAGCTCCATTCTGTCGTGTAAATATCATCCATGGGTACAAAGATGACTCTAGGTAAGACTGAGCATTTATAGCAACTAATGGAGAATATACAGTGATGTGTATACAGTGATATGGCATGGCTAACCATAGCAGGACCTCAATAGCGAGGACATAGTACTTGGGAGATAACAGCAAGAGTATTAGGAGGTCAGGTCCAGTTCAGGCTACATGAAGACGTCAGAGCAAAATAAAAAGCAAACAAGAAACAACAGAAGCCAAGCCAACACTCAAGGCACCATGGATGCTTTTGAGTTCCTGCTGGAGTGGTAGATATCAACTATGTGAATAAAGCTTGTCTGACGTCAAGGCAATTGAGTACCAGTGTCACCATGACTGGTGGGATTCGGAGAGACTGGAAGGGAATTCTACCATCTTCATATTTTATCCCTAATCCTTTCTCACACGATGCAGCAACAAATAAAACATATCAAGCAAAGGTTTTAAGTGAAAATTCCCTCTGAAGAGTTGGAAGAATAGGGGCTGGAGAGATGGCTCCCTGATGGAGGGTTCTTCCCACCCTTTCAGAGGACTAGAGTGTCATTCCCTGCATCTACATCAGTCTCTCACAGATGTCTAATTCCAGCTCAAGGAATCCCATGCCCTCTCCTGACCTCTGTAGGCACCTACATGTATATGCACACACAGACACACAGATACACACGTGCACACACACAAATAAGTAATAAAATAGTTTAACAGACAAGGGAATTAATGAAAGTTTTCATTAAGAGACAATAAAAGAACAAAATAAGTAGTCAGGAATCTTAGGCCTTAACATTCATTTATGTATTTATTTATTTTATATGAGTACACTGTAGCTGTCTTCAGATACACCAGAGGGTATTGGATCCCATTAGAAATGGTTGTGAGGCACTATATGGTTGCTGGGAATTGAACTCAGGACCTCTGGAAGAGTAGTCAGCCCTCTTAACCACTGAGCCTCTCTCCAGCCCCGAGGAATCGTAGGTCTTGTATTAGCCCACCATACATGCTGTTAGAGTAGCAGAGATTGGACAGTTCATAAAGTCCAGAAAGGAGCTTCCCACTGTTGGGAAGTCAGTGTCTTTTGAATGTGGGGTGCTCCCCACAGGCTCACGCGTTTGAACACTTGGTCACCAGCTGGTGATGCTGTTTGGAAAACTATGGGCCCTTTAGGAGGCAGAGTCTTGCTGAAGGAAACTGTTCACCGGGCAGGGCTTGCTTATCATGTAATCCCACTACCAGTGTGCTCTCTGAGAGCAGAGGCCAGCTCACTTCTGTAGCAATGACTTCAGCACCCTGATGGGCTACACCATCTGTGAGCAGCTCTACAGACCTTCCTCCCTTCAGTTGCTTTTATTGGATGGGTTTTTTTTTTTTTTTTTTACAGCAATGAAAAAATATGTGATGAATTCAGGACCTTAATTCAATGTAAAAGGGGTATCCAGTGGTAATATCAGGTTCAGGGAGGAGGTGACTTGTTTTCAGGATGATGTCTTGTTGCTTGCTTGAAGCCATGTCTTCATATGACCTTTTATAAGGACCTCCAAGTCTAATCTGTAAGGATGCTTTTTCCATGACTTAGAAATGAGTTAGACTTCCTAGAGGCCCAGGCATCACTCCATTGCTCTTCCAATCTTATTGCAACAGGTCTGTGAAGGCTCTCACTCAGAATATAGAGTTACATGTCCAATAGGAATCATGAGAGAGGGCATAATCCCTGTATTGACCTGCACTTTCTGATTCCTGAATGTATACCCCCATCATTTCTGATCAAGGGTCATATGGCTATCTTTGGTGGGTAATTCCATGTGGTTAAATAGTGCAGATCTGGCCAGGTTTGATCTCCAGATATCACCTTGACCCCCTATCCTCTTCTTGGTCCCTGTGCCTGGTTTTTGAGCCAACCAGGTAAATTCCTGTTTAATACTTCCTGCCTTTCTGTCTAAGAAAGAACAATGTGTCTGCATCTCTTCTCTGGCAACCTCCTGAAACAGGCTTGTTTCTTTGATCGCCCCATTAGAAATGAACTAGAGGGCTGATTCTCTAGTGTCATGATCTTTATGCTTTTGCCTCTGATTTTTGAGTATGGCACGTGTGTGTGGACACTTCCCTCAGACCTTGGCCCATGACTAACTTCCTCCTTCATCCCCACAAGACTCAGTGGGATGCTCTCGGCTTTGAGAGCAGACGATCAGCAAAGGATGCTTCCACAGTCTTTCCCACAGTTTGGGGCTTCTGTGTTTTAGAACTAAGCTCAAGCTCTGTGGGTGTTACAGTGTTGTGGGATCTGCGGCCTTCGTGTGGCAAAGCTGCAGTTCATCCACTGCGCATCTTTCCAGAACATTCTAAGCTCCTTGGGGAGGTCAGTATTGCCTTCTGTACCATGAACCCCACAGCTGTTGCATGTGGTTGGAAGACACTGGCTGAAAACTTGGTGATCTCTAAGTGTGTGTGCCTAAGGGTATGTATGTGTGAGCACTGCAAGTTCTATGCAAAATCTCTAGTCATATGATTACATGTTGATAAAAATTGAAGATGGGGTCTGGCCCTAGTAATTAATGTATTAGAATGACTGAGGAAAGAGCACAGGACGCACACCGACAGCACACAGATTACATGCTTGAATCTCAGTAGTGCACATACTCGTACCCTGAATGGAAGACAGTGGATGACCGGGAAGGTCAAGACCCAGGAATGCTAAGGAGAAGATCTGTTTCTTCATTTCAGGTAAGCTATTTCTGTCTTCTTCCCATTTTTCTCCTCATTAACTAGAGAAACCCACAGAAACAAGTCACCAAGCACCCCATTCTGACTTAGATGGCATTTCTCAATAAGGGCACTGTTTCTTGCAGTGAATATCACATCTCACTAATTGTTCTGCAAATCCCCTTCTTAATTAAAATCAAAATCTTTATCCTAACAACCTGATGACAACGACGACGCTGCTTACAAATGTGTGTTCCTCCTTGTTCTTTAGAGGCAGATGCTGCGGGTATAACCCCTTTCCTCCTTTGGCAGGGTAACTCTGGTGAGAAAAATTTACAGCAATTGATTTTGTTTTGTTTGTAGCTGTGGCTATAAAAACTCTAAAGCAAAAGTAAACAGTGCTCGTGGGGCAGAGGCACTGTGGTGCGTGGGTCTACCGTTGACTTTATGGTCCTGATGATGCTAACTCTAGTACAAGGTGTAATGAGTCTGATCGTGCCGTTTCTATCTGCTTTGGGCTAAGTCACATGCTCCATTGTGCCTCGGCTGGCTACTTAGTCCACCAAAATAGCAAATGAGCTTCTCAAGAGTCAGGTACCAGCCCTGGAACAACACATTAAATACTACAGATGTCTGAATAACAGTAATGGTGGGAAAGTCTCTCGCAGGACTCACTCTTTGTTAGGGGATGAAGGGGTGGGGGTGTTAGCAAACCAGGAAGAGTGGACTTTGTCATGTGCAAATATGGTGACCGTAAATGGTGCTGGGGGCCATTCCATTGTCCCCTGAGTCTGCCACGGGAGAAAGCGGGCCAAGGGGAAGAAAGACACGTTTGATAGAGTTGTGAAGAATGTTTGAATGGAGACTGGGCGTTGGGCATTGTCTTGCAGTGACCTCAATTCGGTACAGTAGAGACCCTTGAAGGCACTGTCTGAAGTCACAATACTGCCATTCTCCTCCGTTTAGTAAAAGGGATTAGTTAAAAGGGTGGCGTTCCGTGCCCAGAGTTCCAACTATTCCATGAAACAAAAGGCCCGAAATGTTTTTGAAGTTATTTTTAATTGAGTTGAACTAATTTAATAAAGGTCCTACGGAGGAAAAAAAATAAAGGAATGTGATTGTTTTATGATTCCTCACAGATGGAGTGGACATTTATAGCTTGCTTTTCCTTTAGTGTTCCAGAGAACAGTAGCCCCATTTACAGCTACTGTTAGCAATTTAAAACTGCTCCAAAATGAAGTCTTTCAAGAAGTTGACAGCTTATAAATAAATCTGTCTGATAAAACTGAACATAAACTGCATCTGTGGTTAGTTTGCCAAAATTAATTCTACATTTAATTAGAGATAGCAGTCAAACATATTTAATAAAAAACAGTCTTGGAGAGTAAATCAAATGAAGTCAGTTTTTCGCAGACGTTAAGCTTTCTTTTTTTTTTTTCTTTTGGAAGGAGTGATGAAAAGACCTCACCTCTCTGATTGCCCGTTCTGTGGTACGGAGAGCTCTAGGGAGCTGGGGAAGCCAGGGAGCTCCGCTCTGCTTCCAAAGGTTTCTCCGTCAGCTAGGATAAAGAGAGAAAATGATCACTCTGCGGTTTATCTATATCTCATTGCTGCAATTTACTTTGATGCTCTAAATCTTTAAGCTGCAAGTCACAGGCATATTACTATTAATAATTGCAGAGGCCAGCTGAGCTGATCCACAATTGTAAACAAACAGCATGTGAGAGTCTCCTTTAAAGAGGTTTAAAATTTCTTCAGAAATCTTGACTTGTTTTTTGAGAGACAGAGACAGAGACAGAGAGCTGGGTAGGTAGGTAGGTAGGTAGGTAGGTAGGTAGGTAGGTAGACAGACAGATGATAGAATGACAGATAAAAAGATAAATGGATAGGTCAGCTGCAGGCAAAGACTTTGGGCCATGTGATTGGCCTATTAAATATTTGTTCATGGCATGCTAAAGAGATGTGGAAGACACATACACACAAAACTCACAGGTCCCCCAAAACAGCAGACAATGTTCTACCACAACAGAGACTGATAGTTCAAAGATCAAACCAGCAATTCTTCAAACATTGGGAAATCCAACAAAGTCTAAAGTACTGGGTGAAGTTTGCAGAGGACAATAGAAACCAGTGCTAGAAAAAAAAAATAATTCCATGTAATGAGCCAGAAGCATGTAAGAATCCACACAGAGAGTAAAGACAACTTAGCCCAACTTGCATTTGTTTAAGAAGTATGGTGTTTCTTTCTAGGAATTCGGGAAGTTGAACAAACACTGTCCTATATATTATGGGAGATATATAAAACTGTTATACTTAGCTAACATGAAGCAATTTGGATTAGAAGTTAAACATTTATTTATGGAGTTTAATGTGACAGTCATAAGATGATTAATCTAGACTAAATATGTTCCCAGATAGCCACGTGTTTTGGTTTTGTGCAGTTTGAATGCTACTTCTGACTAAAATGCACGAGGCCTTAGCTGCTTCAGCTGCTGCAATATTATTTTGATTTCACATGTTCAATATCCTTTTAAAATATAAGTTTTGGGAACACACTAATTTATCTTCTCAGTAACATCATCAAAATTTTGATGAAAGTTTCTTTTTTGTTGTTGCTTGTTTGCTTGAGAAAACAGGACATAAAAATAATACACACTTATTCCTCAAGTTAAAATAATTTATCGTGGCCCTGAGGCTGCCCCCCACACTTGGCATAATTACCATATTAAGAAAATGCAGAATGGTTATCCACCAGTTGCTTTTTAGTTCTATCATGGAATAATGATGCTTAAAGGCTGTTGTGTTATAGTTGCTTAATAATTTATTAAAATACAGATCACTTATAGGCAATAAATACTATTAAATTAAGTATTAAAAGTGGATACCCCCCAAAAGGGTTAACTGGTTCAATTATACTTTACTATGTAAATCATTAATAGCATGAGTGGTCAATCTTTTCACTGGACAGATATGTATATAGGAGCTAGACAGACAGACAGATACAAACACATATATGACCATACATATACATACATACGGGTATACATGTGAGATAGGAGTTAGACAGACAGTCATGTAGATACACACACATACATACATGTACATACACATACATCAATATATACATGTGACCCAAAGGAATGATTATTTTAATTAATAATTTAAAACTAAGATAAAGAAAACACTTGTTTCTTTATAATTGATGGATTAGAGTAAAGATTAATTGATGCAGACCTGTGAATCAATAAATGTCCCTTTCATAGAGTAAAAATAAAATTTTTAAGAAACATCAATATTTTTGTCACTCAGAACTATGGAAAATAACTTTAAATTGTTTTACATTCACAACTAGATTTAACTTGTTAAATGAAGAGTTGTAGGTTTGTTAACAGTTACAGTTATGTGTTGTCAGTTAACTCTGTCTCTGACAGCCATGTAGACAATCCTTCCATCCCGTGAGCTGCTGCTGGACCATCCATTTTCGCAGACATTCTTTTTTTGTCAAGGTGGTACTCCATCTTTAAAATGCAAGGCCTGGCTGGCTTTTCTCTAAAGCAACATTTGGAATTTAGTTCTATGCCAAAAGCATTTCACCATGTTAAAATACCTTCACTTCCTTTGATAGTCTGTCTGACTCCATGCTGTGACATTTAGTACAGCCACTTGATGTGGACAGCAGACACTTCATGTCTGGAAATCACTATAGATTCTGCTGAGCCTCCGAAGTCAACAATTGATGCTAAAGAGAGAAGTGGGAGAGTTGAGTTTCTTAAGACACTGTTGGTCTTGAGACAATAATCTCTCTGCTTTAGAAATTCTCTTTTCTGAAAATAGAACTTGTCATTCCCTCATTCTGGGAAAAGTGGGATTTTATTAAGAAAGCTTAATCAAGTATGTCTAATATATAAGGCCATCATATATGCTAGAGCTCTAAAATGATATAGGGATAGAGATAGAATAGATAAATATAGATACAAATGATATAGATAGATATAGATATACATATACATATATCTTTGTTCCTTGAAATTGATATGTTAGAACTGCCAGCCTGCCAGCCTGCCAGCTCAGGGTCTTGAACATAGAAAGCTGTTCTTCATTCGGAACATGCTCTGTTCCAGGTTGGCCTTGAACTCAGAGATCTGCTTGCCTCTGTCTCCTGGGATTAGACGTGTGTACCACCTTGGGCCTAAGCTTTCCTGGCCACTATGCCTCAAGATCCAGATTAGAAGTCTGTGTCCCTCAGCCTCAAGAACTGAATCACAGGTGAACCCTCCATTTCTGGATTGTAGTTCATTCTAGAGGTAGTCAAATTGACAACTGGGAATGTTGTGTTTTATAAAAAAAAAAAAAAAGATAAGAAGAGGATGAATATGTTTGGTGGGGGTGTAGTCAGGTAAGGTGAAGGGGGTGCCGCCTCCTTGGGCCCATGCTGAGGCATCCCTTCCCCCTGAGGGACCAGCCACAAGATGGTATAGTATAGAATAGAGTTTATTCAGGGCATTGGGAGGGAAGTTGAGAGGGTAGTAGAGGCAGAGAAAGAGAGAGGGGGGGAGAAGAAGAAGAAGAAGAAGAGGCGGAGGAGGAGGAGGAGGAGGAGGAGGAGGAGGAGGAGGAGAAAGTAGAGGCCAACCATGAGCATGTGGAGAAAGAAGGGGAAGGGGAATGGGGAGAGAGGACAGAGAGGGAACAAGAAGGCAAGAGCAAGAGATAGAGGAGGGGGCAAGCAGCCCCCCCCCTTTTTTACTGAATCAGACACACTTGGCTGTTGCCAGGTAACTGTAGGGTGGAGCTTGCACAAAATGCTAACTGAGTAGCCATCAAATCTGCAAACATGAGTGCTTCTGCCTGGCTGGAGTTCTCCTGTCTCCTGTTACAGGTCCACTTGTCTCAGTGATAAGGCCAGTGTTCTTTAACAGTGTAAGCCTTTATGAGTAGAAATATGGCTCGGTGGGTAAAGCGCTTGGCTTGCAAGCGTAAGATCTGGACTAAATCCCCAGAGCTTACATTAATGAGCTAATGGGTGCCATAGACTTGTAATGCCAGTGCTGGAGAGGCTGAGACAAATATATGTCTAGGCCTCAGCAGCAAGCCATCTGAGGCTCCTAGACTGTCTCTAGACCATGGAGAATCCTTGTATCTGAAAAAAAAAAGATGTATTGTGCCTGAGAAACCACACCTAAGCTTGCCCTTTGATTTCCATGAATACGTGCTCACCACATGCACACACATGTGTACACACACATGAATACGTTTCAGAGGGATGTATCTCTCTGTATAAATTAATAATCTCTTTTCATTGTTTCCAAGGTGTGTGTGTGCATCCATGTGTGCATGTGTGCGTGTGCTCGTACCTGTACACATATGCACATGGAAGCCTAAATTTTTGTGTTCCTCCTGGTTGAAAACCTTCCATGATTTCTAGCTGGCTACAGTAAGTCCTCTGAACCTCTGAACCTAGAAACTAGAACTTTCTTCGTCTCAGCCCTATGGAGCCCACCCCCTGCACGTCATGCAGCTTGTAGTCTTCCGTAGCCTCAAACTCAATACTCAGGGCTTGTTTTAAAAAATAAATGAGCATTGCCTCCTCTATGAAATGCTTCTTCAAGCTTGTCTTCTCCCACATACTGTAGTATAAACCTTCTACCTGGAATTATGAAACCTGCCTCACTCTCCATAACTAGTGGCTTCTTAGTCATCTCTTTTAAATCCCTGTTTTAAACATATGCAGCTAAACAGGGATTATATTGTAAGAGCCACACGGGTGTTGACTTGTGAGAGTGACATGCATCTGTCAGATGAGTATCATGGGGTTGTCCCCATCAGCTGCACTACTGACTTCCTTACACACAGTCTTTTCCAAATTCTACTAATATGTCTCTGCACTGCCACTACACAAACATACCACTTTTAGAGTTCTTTGTGGTTTTTGTTATTATTTAAATATCTCCGTGCTATTCTGAGGGTTTTCAGAGTTTATGTGTTTAATGTAGCATCCTGAATTGCTGCTGAATACGCTAAGGTTTTAAATTGCCATTTTGAAGCTTAACTTTAGCCTTCTCTTAGCTACGTCTATGTGTATATATATTTATTTACATCTGAAAAAATGCCTTTCAAAGGGAAGTATCGCTTTATATAAATTAGTAATTTCTTTTAATTGCCTCCAACATTTTGGTCTCATGTGGATTTTTGAAGTTGCTTCCACCTTTGATGATTTATTAATTATTTCCAAGGTAGCTTTCTTTCCAGGGTGAAGCATACATATTGATTTTGCGTATGATGAGGACTGAGATTTCTATCTTGGCACCAGCACCTCTTGCAGTCATATCTAGAAAGGGCTTGATCGTTTTTTCAGCAAGTCTCCAACAGCTAACTGTTGGCTGCCAGCGTTCCATTTCGATACGTGAGGAGGAGTTTAGAAATTTCACACATTCCATGTGTGATGGGAAAAACCCAATATAATGTATTAAAGATGCAGCCTTTGGAAGGAAAACAAGGAGCGTCTTGAGGACTGTGTGCCAGTCCCCAAAGGTTTACAGTCAGGTTTGGTTCAGAAAAGCCCTTGGATGTGTTGGAAGCAGTGCTTGGAAGGAACTGTGTACTGTGTCGGGAAAGTACCACAGTGAGCCTCGGTTACGTGTAGATCGCAAAGCTGACTGCGGTTGCATGACAAAAATTGGTCTGTGTCGTTTGCCACTGCCAATCTTCCTGATTGATACAGACTGTTGAAGCCATAGCTCTCATATGGCGTTCCATATTGATTGTTAAAATCTGCAGAGATGAATTATTTGGCGTGTATATATTTTTTTCCTTCCCATTGGCTAATTTCCCCTGTGTCAAAGAGTTTTAAAATATTTGACCTTCCTTCTTGGTTCTTGTTCCTGGTTGTTATCACGTCTGGAAGGAAATAATGTGGTATGGTTGCTTTGTCATTAGACCTGAGCACTGTCCCTCAAGTGTCTTACACAAGGGGTGACGTGAAGAGCCCTTCCCACTTGATAAGTCACTGTGCAGAGAAACCTCAGGAAGTCAGTTGCCTCTGTTTCTAGCGATGATTTAGCTTTATTTTAAAAGTCACATGTCATCTAAACTTTAAGAGAGTGAACAAGAAGCCGCGTCCTAAAGCTAGCCCTTTGGAAGAGTGAGACAGGTTTCCAGTGGTCATGAAAAGGGAGGCACAAATCTGTGTTTTTGTTTCATGTGTCATGGATTGAATGTGAAAACTCTTCAGGATTTTTCAAATTGAAAAGACTGTGCCTACTTGGAAGGGACAGGTGACACGGAGAGCTTCCTTTCAACTGCCTACGGTGTCAGGATCATTAGAAAGGAAGCGCAGAGAGCTCTGGCCTGTGCTGTTGGAAAGAGCCTACGGCGGAAGAATGGAAACAGATGGTATTATCGTTCTGTCCCAAGAACTGTGCGGTTTCTTTCTGGTCAGCGTGTGATTGAAGTTCCTGGAATTATTGAGTGGATAGATAATAGAGACTAGGAAAGTGGATCAAGAGGAGCCTGGCCAGGTCTTTAATTCTCACTTAAACAAGACGGCTCCTCATTTAACAAACCCAAGCTTGGCTTTTGAGGTTTCCTAAGGTCGGTCCCTCTCCAAAATTAAAAAAGAGAAAGAGAGAGAGAGAGAGAAACTTCTTTCAGGTGATGGTCATCATTTTAATTAGAGGAATATCCAACTAAAGGTTCTGAAAGATGAAAACAAGGCAGGCTAGTGGTCGATATGATATCTCAGATGATCGGTACCTGATAAACGGTGGAAGGGAAAGGCAGAAGAAGGCTCATTCAACAGACTAAGAGAAATGAGAAGGTTCTAATTATTTTCATTTTCGTCTCTGGCTGCTCTGCACCCCAGTGTCCTTCGTCCACAGTCACCCTTTCCCAGGATCCTCTCTATCCCTCCTCCCCCAATGCTCACCGCCGCTCGCTCGCTCGCTCGCTCGCTCACTGTGACTCTTCCGATTTGTTACTGAAGCAGAGAGAAGGGAGTGGCACCTTGCCTCCACCTGCAGACGTGTTTGTGCTGCGATCCTTGAGTTGGCCTTGTTTTTGTATTTCTGTAGCTTTCCTTGGGCCTCCTTGGGCACCTGTGACAACTTGTGAAGAGCTGAAGAGTTTTAACACAAGTCCAAGGAGCCAACGAAGCTCTAGCCTGCGTACTGCAGGCCACTTTTCAGTTCAAGGCCTGCCGGGGGGCATCTGGGATCGAGAAGTGCTTCTTTCCACCATGTCTGGTTGAGGGGAAATATGGTTCAAAGATGTTTTTTAAAGTATAGGTTTATTAAAATGTGTTTCTTTGACTTTGATTGTAAGTTTATAATTACTCTATAGCTTTGATATAAACAACTTTATAATTAAATATTATTGTTGTAGCCCTCTTGAAGTCCAGAGACCATGAGCCATAGCCTATTGCCATGAAAAAAATAAAGGATTTAACCTCATTCATTGATTTTTCAAAAGAACTTACTGACAAATATATTCTTGATTTTTCAGTTTTAAGTTTTTTTTTTTTAAATTAGGAAAAATCTGCAAGCTCTGTTTCTCACTGGCATAGACTATTAATGAAATAAAAGGTCTGTCAGTGGGAAGCTGGCAAACTTATGTTTACAGAGAGGAAAAACATGAGAAGAAATCTGAGGAGTAGAAGTGAGCCTTCCCAGGTCATGCAGTAGAGTCAGAAATAAGTTATGATTGACAATAGAGATGGAGAGAAATGTCTCAGACAAACACTAAGAGCCGTGCAAGAATTCAGCCAGCACTGAGCTGTCTTCTGTGCTTACGCTATCCGCTCTTGGCGGCTACAGTGGAATACCTGTGACATTAAACATATAGGATAAAAGGGTGCTGTGCCTCACAGCCCTGGAGACTCCAGTCTGTCTATGCTCTAATGGCCCCGTTGGTTTCAGGGCTGTGGCAAAGAAGCACATTGTGATGGGAATGAGCATGTAGTTGTCAAAACTGGAAAGGAAGACAAAAAGAGGAAGGGGCCAGAACCCCACAATCCCTCCTTCAGCATAAAACCCCAGTGACCTAAGGCCCCACTAGGGTCTGCCTCATAAGGATCTTGCCATTCTGAGGCTGAAACTGTTAATATAGACTTGTAGGGACATTTAATTCCTATAGTGTGACATATGCAATCAAGTTTTTCTCACAGAGGGAAAAAAGAGAGAGAGAGTAAAGAGTCCTTAAACTGAGTGTTGAGCTCTCTTTTTTAAAAATATTACTTACGGAAATAAACATGGAGCCCGACACCAGGTTTGTGTGGGAGTAAGGTAAATTTGGGCTGAATGACTGATGTGCTGTTTGGGTGTAAACATTAGATTCCATATTGCAACTGTCTGCCGGCACTCATGTCATTAATCAAATCGGTACCCAGATGTACAGCAACGTCTAACTGTATTTAATGCAGTTAGCTTTACAATCATTGTTGGGAATTATCCAGGTGCAGGTGGTAGCTGTGCTCTCCCTGCGATTTCAGTTTCTGAAATCATCCTTTACTTTCTGAAACATTCAAATCTGACTGTACAGACAGATATGATATGTCAGGTCTGGCATCGTTTGTGATGGACCTTCTATGCAGAATTCGAAACTCCCGGATGGACTGGAGTATTGGCGGCAGAGGAGAACCTTGGGCTCTATTCTCTCACATCATCTGATAAAAGACTTTCCCACTGAGATACATCTACAAATTCCCAAGTAAACAGTGAATATTTAAAAGCACGAGGGCAGCATCCTTCCATTGAAATGCCTTGTACCTGTGTGCTGAACTCTGGTGGAAGAGAGCTTAAGTACACCTTCACTATGAGCCAAGGTGTGCAGTATATTTACTGTAAAGCTTATTATCCATGCGATATTGAAGTTTAATATACAAAGAGCTGATATTTAAAATGTTTTATTATGTTATCTGTATGGGTGTGGTGTCACTGTCTATATACTATGCATGTGCCTGGTGCCTACAGAAACCAGGAGAGCATGTCAGATCTCCTTAAACTGGAGTTAAAAGTGGTTGTGAGATGCCATGAGACTGATGGGCATCAAATCCGAGTCCTCTGGAAGATGGTCAGCACCCTCAACCACTGAGCCATCTTTCTGGTACCAAGTGAACCAATTTTTTTTCTCAAGAAGTTTCAGTTTTAAAACTTAAGAATTATCTTGCTTTGAAAAAGAATGTATAGTTTTTCAGTGAAGATATCATCATGAGTGTTTCACAGGGAAAAGCCAAATTGACTAGAGCTGAGCTGAGAAAAGGGTTAAAAATGAAGAGAAAATAAAGTCATGGATCATCCCCTAAGGTAACTCATCAGATGGTGCCAGGGACTTTGTAGGGAGTTCTTTTATAAGTGTCCCACATTCTTATGATCTTTGTTTTTCTGTATATTTCCTGTCCAAATCCTAAAAGCCAGAGCAAGAGTGACGAGACCAACCAACCAACCAATCAACCAACCTAATAGTGTTGCCCGTTCGTTGCTTTATAGGTGGCTTATTTCGTATTTTCCCCTTGGACGATTCCATACATAGCGAAGAGAGAGAGAGAGAGATGATACCAGGGAAAGGGTTAAATTTGAATCCCTGTTGGAAAAGTTTATTTCTTAATACTGATGTTGACTAGAAAAAATGATGGAAGGTCCTCCAGGGACCTGGAAGCATTTTAAGGATGCCCATGGAGTCTCGCTTCTGGCTGACAGTTTTATTGAAAATGCCTGTAAATCAAAGGATGGAAACTACATTCTCTTGTCATCTTCGGAGCAATGACAGTTGCCAGCCATGTAAGTAAACAGGCTGTTTTTATAGACATAGTATAAAGCCATGTGTCTACAGGGTAACCAAATAGTTAGTAGGAAAGGTGATGGAGAGGCCTAGACCACATGATTGGCATCAGGATCATCCTGACTCTACAATCTCAATTTGCAGAAGTTCATGTTTTTCCTTCCTTCCTTTCTTCCTTCCTTCCTTCCTTCCTTCCTTCCTTCCTTCCTTCCTTCCTTCCTCCCTCCCTCCCTCCCTCCCTCCTTCCCTTCCTTCTTTCCTTCCTCCCTACCCCCAAAGGCTTGTGGTAGGAGTAGTACAAGGGAACATGCGGGGCTATGCATTCAGGGCCAGAGAGATGGTTCAGGGAGCAAAGGCACATACTGCCAAGNCACACACACACACACACACACACACACACACACACACACCTTATAATTAAAAGTAAAATAATTATTTTTAGAAGTCCAGTGTGATGATGAATTCGAAATACAAGCAACTGAATCATTGTGCATAGGTAATATTTTAGATGCATCTTATACGAGACATATTATAATTTATTTGACACTTTGAGTGTAAGTAGTGAAGTTTGCTCACCCACGTCTCACAGGAAATCTGGTAAAATGATATGAGCTGACAGAGCCCTGAGCTGACCCTGAGTGGCTACCCCACATGGTTGCCACCAATGGGGTTTAGGTACCTAGATAAAGAGTGGTATGTGTCACTGAGAACATATTTTGTGCAGAATGAAAGGTTTGCATTGGGCAAAATGTCTCTTCTCAAATCCACGAGCCTGTGATGGCTTCCTACCGACCTCTGAGTTCTTGATATACCCTGCTCATCCTCATCTCTGTCCTCTCTCTTTCAGTGCAGGCATTATTAGCTCCAGAAGTTGTGGTGACTGATTAGAGTTAAGGACATATACTTTGTAATGCAATCTTTATGTAGCAAACTTTCCCCTCTATCCTTCAGGAGTATGCATTTTAGTAATAGCCAATGGCACCTTGGCTTTGTCCTTCTCTTACCTAACCAATGCCCTGGTCTCCACAGGAGGGGACTCTGCTCCGTGTCTCTTCCTTTTCCTCTCATCTCTCAACACATTGCAGAATGGTTGTCACAGCTGTTTGAAGTGTTGATAAACTTATCAAATTCCACTGCAAACTTACTTAGAACTCCTGTCATTTGAGGCAGAGGAGAAGATACAGAATAAACACCATTAGCTCTCAAATGAGAATAGGGAACCCGAACCCCAGTGTGCATGTCAACATCGTCGGGTCATCAGCCCTTCCAGGGGCCGCCTTGTGCTGTTACTGAAGGTTCCTTAGAAGCAGAGATGGGAGATGGGAGCAGGAGGGAGGAGAGTACCCTGTCCCATCCACAATTTCATCTGATTTTCAGTGTCTCTGACTCTGTTTCTCTAGTTGACAAGGATGTGGCTCACAACCCCCCTGTGTGTTGTCTGAAGGAACGTTTTCTTAAATCTTTTACTTTTTCTTTAATTTGGTTTTTCGCCATGTATTTATGGAGCAACTGTGGTGGTCACAGAGGATGTGAGTCACAGAAGGACCAGGTTTGATCCACTTGCTGCTTATACTTGTAAGTGCTTTTAGGCTTACACAAGCCATCTATTTCTATAATGGAGACATCAATAGCTGTCCACCAGGCAATGCAGTGCAGCCTAGGCAGAGGGCCTTCCAAACAGAACCGAAGCGACTGTGATTAGCACCGCTATTGTGTGAGGCTATTAGTTGGTGTCCTGCTTAGCTGTCTCTACAGTGTAGCTACTGCCTGACTGGGTATTTTAAGTATAATAGATTCAGGAACATAAATGCAGTTTTATTACCAGAAAGTTACTTATTCTTTCTATGAAGGCTTGGACAGAAGTGTCTGTCTACCCTGTTGTATTTAGGGTCAAATGATTTCAGAAGAAAATAAAGAGAATTTATAGCATAATGTTTACCATGCAAGGTTCAATCATATTTGATCCTGGAAAACCCAAACAATGAATGGATTTTTGTTCTGTGCAGAATGTATCCACAGAGGACACCCCTGGTGAAAATTGTCTAAAAGGGCATACAGAAGCTATGTGGGCAGATGGATGAATATTGTGTCTTCTGTTTCCTTTGGGTGTATGGATTGTATGTGTGCATGTGTTGGTGGTGTGTCTGTGATCTATAGGTGTGTATGTATATAAACACATAGATATGATTTGTTGTGTGGTATATGCATTCATGTATGTATGAACATATATATGTGGACACGTATGATGCAGGTACATATACATCTGTGTGCATATGTGTGGAGGCCGGAGGTCAGTATTAATTTCTTCCTCAATTGTTGTCTGATATTTATTATTTATTGATTGATTGATTTTGTTTGTGTTTGTGCCTCTTATTTTTTGTTTAAGACGGAGTCTCTCACTGAACCTGGAAGGTACAAATTCAGTAAGACTCCGTGGCCAACACGCTCTGGGGTCCTTCCTGTCTGCTCCTCAGAGCTAGTGATACAGGCACGCAATGAGCTGTCTGCCTTTTTATGTTGATATAGATGATCCAAACTTGGAGTTATCTCCCCAGTCCCAGGATGACACCTCTTTATCTGACTGTGTGTACCGATAAAGACATAACTGAGAATTCTTTGAGTTGCAGACCTAAGATTTTTCATTTGAGTACAAAAGAATGTCTAAAAAAATGTCTTCCCTAAACATAAGTATGTTGGATATTATACATAGAAGAATCTCAACAATATATTTTATAGTTCCATGACTTAAAATGCATTTTTATGATTTTTCAATAGTATATAAAAATGAAATGGGACCCTCCCCCCACTCCACAAACTCGCTGACTTCTGCAAGTGACTGAGGAATACTGTACACACCTATATCTGTAAACACCTATATATTTCACCACCCCATTGTCTCAATTTAGCATGCAGTATTTTAGGATATTTATTGCCTGCCTTGTTCTTCCATCTACTTTAATCTCTGGTGCAGACAAAACTATAGGTTATGGAGTATTGTTTTACAGGGTCTGGTCAAAGGGCTCCATCAGGCACATTTCTCTGACGTTCACATGTTTATCTGAGATGAAAGGAGCTGATCATTTTGGTTCATCCAACTTTATTCAGAATTGTGGTCTTAAGCAAGGGGAAGAAGAGGTCAGGAAAGGCTGGAAAGCACAGCGTAAATGTACACACAGCGAATATGAAGAAGGGGGTCTCTGTTACAACTGATGGAGAAACCTCTGCTCCTGGTGCTGCGGACAGTATGAGATTAGTGTTGGTGCTCTAGGGCCAGGACAAAGCTGGGCTGTGTGAGAGGGGTCAGGATGTTTGCTCGGGGGCACTCCTTCCTCACCTGTTGACAGATTTAGATGGTGCAATGTCAGGCCTGGCTAACCGCTCTGAGACGGTCAGGAAGCAACAGTAGTAAATGGTCCTGTGGAGCATACGGTGAGTTCCCTATTTGTGCAGTAAGTAGCTGAGGCTTGAGGTGGGGATCTTGTATTGAATGGGCTCCAGATTGTCTAAATTGCAATCACAGTGTTTATTTAAATAGCCTGTGGGGACCATTAAAGCATTTTAACCTTGCCCCATGCTTCTCCTGTTATGAAATCTCGAGGCACATCGGGAAGAAAAGAAAAAAAAAATCTCAAGCTTGTAAAAGCATTAGGAGGCTGTAAGTTCTATCCACTGCCAAAAATCCTTCAAGAGTCTTAGTGCGCTGATCTAGCATGTGGTAGGAGGGATCCCGCTGTGGCGTCGAGGGAAGGGATTTTCCTGGTGCACACGCAGGGATCTGTCATTCTGCAGTCATTGATAGCTCAACTCCAGAGATTCCGACACTGTTTGCAACGCTAGCTTCTGTTCTGTCCTTCACAACTTTCAGAACACCGTGGCTTCTCAGCTTTCTGAAAATCTGTTCTCATCACCTTTGTGGTCAGCCGTCGTTAACCCGTTTCCGCTTTGCTTCCTTTCCCTCTCTTGGCTGCACGTGACTGATGGGTGGGCGAAGGCCCTGAACTCAAGGCCATCTCTCTAACCTGATTTTCCAAACCCTGCCCCTCCAGTTCCTGTAAACTGTCTTGGGCTTTGATTACTGCGTAGTTTATGTCAAAGCACCATCTTGTTTTCATGGTTCTAACTCTTCCTACAAAGGCAGGGCATGTCTCAGAGCCCTAGCAGGTTCAGGCGCAGGGCACCTTGCAGAGTCCTGTTAGAGCAGCGGCTCTCCCGAATCTGTCTGTGCGCATGTGCGCTGAGTAGGATGGTCTGTGTCACAAACAAAATGGCCACTGACACATGTCAAGGGCTTCACTCCTTCTAAACATGCAGATGCCGTGAGCTTTATGCTAAGTAAAAACAAAACAAAACAACAACAACAACAAAACAAAGAGTGGGTAGGCAGTGGTCATTCAGCTTCAGTCAGTCCCAGTGAGAAGATCCCTATAACATCAGGTATTTTTCTGAAGCATTCCCCATGCAGCCTCACAGTGTATCCATCCTCGAGAGCTAATGACAAACTTTTCTTGCCGAAGAGTTCGTCATCATCTCCATTTTGCTTTGAGATCAAAGTTCCAACTCCTTTCATAGAGCCTTCAAGATTTATAAACAGGATCACTGGTCCTGGTGCATAGTTCATCTCCTTTAAATATTTTTTTTTTGTCATTATTGACTTAGTGCATGTGAGTGTGTGTCTGAACAGTGAGTGTCAAGGTGCACATGTGGAGATCAGAGGACAGTTTACAAGAGTCAGTTCTCTCCTTTTGCTATTTGGGTCCCGGGGACTGAACTCAGGTCATCTCCCTTCAAAGGCCCATTTCTAGGATGTAGTGACCAGGAACGTCCAGGTTTCCAAAGTCTCATTTAATCAGCTGTTTTCCTTCCGCAGTCACTCTGGAAACTTGGTCACAGTCCCGTTCACCCACTCCTTGTTTTGATTCTGAGTCTTCATTTCTTAACTTCAGTTATCCCTGTCTCTCTCTCTTTGCTCCCTCACTCTGCGTTTCTGTTCTGATAGTTCTGTTCTCACATAGTGTGAGCTTTCTAGAGAAAAACAGAGCTGCAAAGAAAGGTGGTAAGATAAATAACCAGCAAATCGATGATGATACTTAGTCCCTAGGGACTGACCACACATAGCTCCAGAACACATGGAAACTAATTGTAGGTGGTGGTTTGTAAAACCATTTGTCATACTGAGAGTTATACAAAGTAACATTGTCTTTCTCACCTGTGAGCCTGCTAACTTCTAGGAATACTTACAGGGTTTATGTCCTCCAGAAAGTTTGCTTTTAACATAACCTAGGACTGAAAGGCACTGGAGCTGTGCCTGTGCTGTATAAAGTCCGTATGGTCTTTTCTTGTTTGTTTGTTGTTGCTTTGTTTTGTTTTGTCGTGTTCTGGGGCAAACCTTTTGTGACAGTGCTATCTGCAGTTGTTTTGAATGCACCACAATTTGGTGAGCCTTGGGATGGCTTTTGGAAGGTTTAGAGGTATCCAGGGAGGTGCCTACCACTTGGATTATTCATACCCAGCTCTTTAGTTTTATTTGAGGCATTAAATGAAAACATACCCTAGCTTCTACTCAGCCTCAACTGGCATTCTCCTAAAAACAAACCCCTCACTGACCAAATGGTAGCCGTGTGAGTCCTTCAGTGAGTGAGTCACCTCTCATGCCAGTCAGAGTTCAGTTATGGGAGTATTAAGTTCTTTTCCTGGACAGGGCACCTTTAGACAGATTAAGGGTTGGGATTTGGTTGGAACTTGGAATGGAGGACTGAGAGGAAAACAAGGGTGATGTGTTGACCAGACAGTGGCTCTTTCTCCTGAGTCACACTGCAGGCCCGGTGGGGTTCTCTAAAAAGGGTGGCAACTTCTAGGTGAAAGGTTAAGTAGAATCTCTAGTCTCTCATGCCCAACCCATCAGTTCAGCTTTGTGTCTGCTGGAGTGGTCCCTCTGTCACCTTTTCCCCATCTGAGGAGCTGTAAACAGGTATCATTTTCTTTTCTTGTATGTATGTATGTATGTATGTATGTATGTATGTATGTATGTATGTATGTGTTGCATTTCCTAAAACATTTTAAGAGCCACTGTGATGTCCTCTGTTCCAGGAATGTGTGAAGGGATTTCTGTAGAAAGCATCAATATTTTTCCTACTCATTTTCTTTCCCTTTTCTTTACTTTTTTTCTGACAGCCTCTCACTTGGTATCCCCAGCTAGTGCTCATAGATAAGTATGGCCTTGAAATTACAGCAACCCACTGGTTCTTGCCTCATGAGTGCTAGGACTCTACCCTGGACCATCATGCCCAGCTTCCATTCAGCTCCTATGAAAACTAGACAGTGGCCCTCTGGAATTTTTTATCCTATTTACATGTAAACAGTTGTGACTCTAATTTTCTAATATCTATGTATTCTGTTCATCTCTAAATAGCTCTCCATACAGACTCTTGAAAGTTTTCATAAGCATTCATGCTTTTAGTGGGAATTTACTAAGGACCCATGATGTACAAATATTTAGTTTGTTTCACTCATCTTTGGTTTGCTTATGAGCATGTGTAGGTATAAGTGCTAACTTGTATGTGCACGTAGCTTTATGAGCCTTTCTGTGCATTGGGACGTAAAGTGGGGGAGGGGTGGGGGCAAGCAGAGCATGATTGACAGCAGTCACTGATGAGACCTGGCAGTTAAGTTAAAGAAATTAGCATCGGGTCTTCCTTCTTCCTTCACACTGAATGGTGGCTACCAGCATCTTGGTTGGCCTTGGTCCTTTGAGGAAGCCTCGAAAAGAGGACATGTCAAACTTAAATGCAACTGGAGGGAGACCCAGCATTATTCATAGCAGGGTCTGAAGAAGGACCGGATCTTGATGCCCACCATGGTTCATGAGAGTAGCAGGAAAGTGAAGCACATGCTGCTTAGGTTTTTAGAGTCGCAGGAGGAGTTTCTTTGCTTGGATTCTTTGCTGGCTTACATACTTGTCCCTTCCTTATTGATACTTTGCATTGCACAAAAATCTCCTGGATTGGCATGGGGAAACCTGCATTTCTAAGACAAAGTCTGTGTAAGTGTGTCACTGCCTGGGGATGTCCTTATCTTTCAGAGTACTGGAAGGGAATGCTGTAAGATGATTTAGGAGTAATAATATGTTTTGGTGATGCTGCCTTCGGAAATGGTTTTAGGCTCCATGCTAAGTTAAATATTTATAGAGAAAAGCTATAGCCTCTGGGCCTAAGTATACTCACACCATTCATATGAAAACCTTATTATTTTATACCCATCTGTGATATACCCTGTCTGCCATTTTCCACTTAGTAACAACTTTTCTGGAGTGTAAGTTCAGGAGGGTTTACCTGTGCATGCATCTATGATCTTCTTTCCACTATTATTATTACTCTTAAATTAAATTTCTCCCTCAGCCTAAAACTTGCTGATTCTGCTAGATTAGCTACCTGGTAATGCCCAGTGATCATCCTGTCCCTTTTGGATGCCACTTAATCCCAGCTACCCAATCCTGGGATTGCAATGCCACCACATCTAGTTTCCCATGTGATTTCTGAGAATTTGAATTCATGTCCTCCTACACTAATAGCTCAGATTCACAAGAAACTTTGGTAGATCCAAAGCTTCTGGATCCAGGTCTTAAGCCCCACCCAGTGTTCTGTGTCACTGGATTTAATAACTTATGTGATTTCTTATCTTATAACAGGTAAGTCTCTGTAGTGGTTATAATGCCCATGTTCCAACCTCTAAATCAGTAAACCATTCAGCATCCTTAAGTATAGCCACATGCCTCCACTGAAACTGTCAAGAGTCCCTTGTAGCAGGACTTCTTATATATTCTGGAAAGTTCTTAGAAGTGACAAATGGCCGGGCGGTGGTTAATCCCAGCACTTGGGAGGCAGAGGCAGGCGGATTTCTGAGTTCGAGGCCAGCCTGGTCTACAAAGTGAGTTCCAGGACAGCCAGAGCTACACAGAGAAACCCTGTCTCAAAAAAAAAAAGTGACAAATGACTACAATTGGGATACGATACGGAGAGTTACTGGGTTAGAGGTGATCTTTGACATCCCCCTCCAATTGCAAATGCTTTTGCTTTAATCCTTTTTGTAATAAGCACTACAGCACTACTAAACTTTACTCTTGGTTTGGATGTAGTTCAGTGAGAAATCCCTTGCCTATCATGAATAAGGGATCGGGCTTGCTCCTTAGTACTTCAGATAATAAAATAAAATACATACCGATGTCTCTTTCTAAATCAGAATTTCTCACAGCATCTGCAGGTTCTTCCTTCCCACATTTCTTCACTCACTACACATTTACTGAAGATCCATTATGTGTTAGAATAGGGCAAGTCACTAGCAATAAAACTATGAATAAGACATGGTTCCTCAAATATGAAGCAAGCAACATATATAATTATCGCTATAAAGTGAATAAAGGTCTCCTCTGACGTTTCAAAACTCACATGGCTACCACTGGAAAATTTTGTCAGAGAACTGAGTATGTGGGTGAATACTTCAGGAGGGGCTGACATGTGTTATAGCCACCCATCTGGCAGCACTTAGGAATTATGAATGATTTCAGCATTTCCATGGGCACACAGTTCATTATAGCACATTATGTAACACACTGGTTGATAAAGCATGCTGTAATTGTATGTAGCATGCATCCTCCCTCAGCGTGAGATCACAGTGCACACACACATTCTCACAAGCTCATCTCTAAGAGTTTCTGTTATAATACTTTTATTGTCAATAATAACAGCAGCAGCAGCAGCAGCCATAGAATGGAACTGAAAAATAGTAGGACATATGATTACTTACCCATGGCTAGTCCACCAAAGGCTGGCAGATTCCCATCTCCTAACTCTCTTCCCATGAGTTTCCAAGCCCTGAACTTTTCTGAAGGAGTTGGTTCCCTGGATGTTTGGTTCATTTGCCTTTTTACAACTCATGCTTTCTATAGGCAGTGGATTTCCTGTGCATGGCCTGCTGGCCAGCTCTACTCTTGACAACCTTGTCTTTAGAAAGCTGCCAGAAGACCACACCCTTTGTTGCCCACTTTTCCAAAAGAACTCAGTGAAGTTGAGGAAGTGTTGATCTGTAGCAGAGCTTTGAGACACTGTCTAAAGTCTCCTTGCTCAGCCACATAACATGTGAATTGGTCATAATTAACTAATAGTCAGGTTGATTTAACTTTGGCAAGGGTCTGCTTGGTCCATACATGGCAGAATGTTCTCTTACAGAAGCCACAAACTTATAACATTCAAGGTCAACTTTGAGAAACCAGAAAGACTGGTCAGAAACAGTAAAGATGATTGCCCCTTGGTGGCAGCCAACCTCTTGGTGGAAAATAAAATAGGTTTCCAAAATCCCAGGAGGATTCTCTGTACTTGGGTGGGTCATCTCACATTCTCCTCCCATCTTTATTAGGACTGCATATTAGGATGCCATTCAGATTGTCAGGACCAGAGTCTGCCTATTGCATCTCAGCATCTATGACACCATTCTTCTGTGACTCTCATGATGCCACTTGGTGACAATTAGTTGACTCTACTATTTTGATATTGGTTTTCTTTTTACATGTATTTCTCTCTCTCTCTCTCTCTCTCTCTCTCTCTCTCTCTCTCTCTCTCTCTCTCCAATGGCTACATTAAAATAGAACAAAGCTCCCGTTCGAACACTACAGTTATTTGAAGCCATTTGCCAAAGAGCGAGAGAATACTTTCTGTAGTAATGACTTGCATGCAGTGTTTTAGTGTTCTCCGGATTGACGCAGTGGCTTACTGCTGTCCCTCTGGAGTCCTGAAACTCACTTTATAGCACTTGCTCAGAGATGGGAGGTAAAGTTTCTTTCCATCATAGCGATGCAATGAGTAGATGGAGATTCAGGAAAGCTTACATAGCTTAGTTCAGACAAGGTGATAGAATTGACCCTAGAGCTTTGATGTGTGTGACAGGAAGGTCTCATCTTGCAATGCCTCTTGTTCAGATCCTTGTGTAGATGTTATCCTTGACATGGTGGCAATGCCAAATACAGGTTTGGCCTTTGCAATGCATTATTCTGCCTGGATATGGATAATCATTTGGATATGTGACCATGCAATGATGTAATATCAATAATAATGATAGTTTGGTCTTTTAATATTTCCAGGCACACTGGGAGTCCGATAGGGAACTTTCAACCTGGCTAAGAAGAGTGAGCAGCCATGTTTTAATCTTTTAAAATACATAGTATGGCAGTTGCCAGAATTTTCCCCTGGGTTCTTTGGTGATGACTGCACAGGAAATCAACAATAATAATTTATTTTTTCTTGCCTTGTTTCCTTGTTCAAGATTCACAAATTTTGTGTGAGAACTTGGGTACAATGGTTATTAAAATAATAATAAAATAATAATAGTAGCTGAAATCCCCCAGCACTTGATGCCATGCTAGTTGAGGTCAAGCGTTACCTTCTGGGAGCAGATTGCCTCTGGGAGGTGATTTAGGAGCTAAGATTCTCATGGTCATTTGACAGCGATACCGAGCATATGGCCTGCTTGATCATAAAGGGACAGAGGTGCTCTGGTGGCAGTTGGCGGCTCCCAGCTTGACTGGATCCTTCAAGGCAGTCTCCCTCACTACTGCTCTCACTTCTCTGCCCCCTTCTGTTGGTTTTCTCTTCCAGGCCAGCTTTGTCCTGATGCTTTCCAATGCAGCCCAAACAAAACGGTAGGCCTCTTCTGTCCTTCATAGCTCTATAAAATGTCCTCTAACCTTGTGGCAACACAGACAGACAGGTCTCCTCCTCCTCCTCCTCCTCCTCCTCTTCTTCTTCTTCTTCTTCTTCTTCTTCTTCTTCTTCTTCTTCTTCTTCTTCTTCTTCTTCTTCTTCTTCTTCTTCTTCTTCCTCCTCCTCCTTCTCCTCCTCCTCTTCCTCCTCCTCTTCCTCTTCCTCCTCCTTCACTTATTTATTTTGTTGTTATTTTGCTTTTCTCCCCCCAAACTCTGGTCACTTGCCCATCTCTTGTGGGAGAATGGGAGAACTATTTGTTTCCCACAGGAAAAGAAGGTCTTTGTACCAAAAGGAGAAATGCCAGCCAGGCCCAACAACTGATCTCCATGAGAATGAAGCCTCCTATCTTTTCTCTCTTAACAAATGCAGGAACTTTGCCCAAGCTCACATAGCAAATACAGGGTGAATGCACAATGAAGCCAGATTCAGTCCATCCAAAACCCAAGCACCCGGAAAAGAAGTGTCAAGGCTGCAAAGACTATGTTAAGAATAAAAACAGACAGTGGAATTCTTTTCTCCATCACTGGCTAGCTGTCACTTAAGAAAAGACTATAAACCTTCATGCCTCAGTTTCAGTGTCTTTAAAATGGGTTAAAATTCTATCCATTCTAGAGGGTAATTGTAAATATTCATGAAGAGAGAGAGAGAGAGAGAGAGAGAGAGAGAGAGAGACTAGACAGAGACTTTGTAAAATTCTTCATTCATAAATAAGTGGTCAAGAATTCTGGTACTTATTACAATAATTTTTTTCAAGAATTTCTATATAATGTTGACTCTAATCACCATCTATTTGGACGCTCACTTTCAGTAGCTCATTTAACCCAGGAACAAACATGGGTTTACAGTGCTGACCAGACCTGATGAAAATCCCTAATTTCTTCTGTCACTTAGTATGTGTGCTCAATTCCCATCCTCACGTGCAGTTCTTGACATCAGTTTGCTGTCTGATGTTACTGTTTTACTGTTAGATGAAGACACTACATTTCTAAAGAAAAAGACATGTACTTTTTTACAGCATATTCTTGCATTTCACTGTCTGTGGATTGTGTAGACTGTGCACCTGCAATAGACACTTATTTCGTGGTCTTTGGTGATTGTGTAGACTGTGCACCTGCAATAGACGCTCATTTCGTGGTCTTTGGTGATTGTGTAGACTGTGCACCTGCAATAGACGCTCATTTCGTGGTCTTTGGTGATTGTGTAGACTGTGCACCTGCAATAGACACTTATTTCGTGGTCTTTGGTGATTGTGTAGACTGTGCACCTTCAATAGACACTTATTCCGTGGTCTTTGGTGATTGTGTAGACTGTGCACCTGCAATAGACGCTCATTCCGTGGTCTTTGGTGATTGTGTAGACTGTGCACCTGCAATAGACGCTCATTTCGTGGTCTTTGGTGTGCTTGGGACTCTGCGTGGTGCTTCCTTTTACCATTCCTTGAGGAGTGGCTTCCTTTCCTTTCCTCAGAGGTTTGCCAGCTCTCTCTGGCCTGGAGTGAATGTACACTGGAAACAGTTTGGTGAGAAGATACAGGTGCTCTGGATGAGGGAAGAATGACCCCAAGTTCCTGGACACTCTGTCAGAGAACACTTTGAGCTTCTTCCTTCTTCCTTTGCCTCCATTTCCAAAAGAAGCTGAGTGTCATGGTGACAAGATGTCCCTCTTGGGAAAATTGATAAATTAAAGGAATACTCTTTTGGGATAGGCAAGCAGTATTTTCTAAGTGATATCATGGCTTAAAATGTGCAAGTGACAGGTGTGCCTTGGATTTGCCTTGGGCTATTTAGTAGTTAACCACTGATAGAGCCTATGTCTCATTCAGGCATAGGCTGTGGTATGACGACAGTGGGTTTATTCTCACAAACACAAGGAAGCTGTTTTCAGAGTGAGGTGAAATTTAAAGCTGTAATTTCAATATTTAAATGTCTTAAGAGCTCAAACTCTGATGGCAAACATGAAATAAGATAGGTATATAGGATGTATGTATGTGTGTATGTATGTATGTATGTATGTATGTATGTATAAAACACTATAAAATTACAGACAGGACCCCTGTTGCAAAGGATAATTTAAGCTCCTTGAACAGTACAATAACTGGAAACCACATAGCTAAACTGACGCAGTATTTCTTGAGTCTGGTTCATAGCCTATTTGAAACTTCAGGTAGCATGAATTTGAGGTGCTTCCTCACAGGGATGAAGCAAAGCCTCTTGGCATAGGTTCTTCCTTCGTTAACCCTCCCACCAGCAGTAGGTAGAGCCGAACCTTGTGAACTGCTGGGAATTAGTTGTTTGATTTCTTATGGGCTTGTCACAGCCATCTAGCACATGTTCAAGACCGTGCCTTTTCAGGCAGCTGATTACTTCTAGAATTTGGCTGCTACTCTGGCATCCTCAAGCTTCAGGGGTTGTGTCTTTAAAACAACCGCAAACAATTGTTTCGTCTGTATTTTACAGTATCCCTCTCCACAAAGTAATGAGGTTCAATAAACAAGAAAGTGTGGTTAGCATTTTAGAGACCTCAACTAATGTCCCAGCAAAGAAAGACTCAGTTTCTTGGTTGCATTTAGTATATATTTAAAAAAGTAGAGCATCCAGGAGACAGTCGTGATTATCATCATAGAATACGTACTAGGAGATGTATTGATTTCTTCTGGAAGTGCATGGCTCTGCCCAGAGATACACATGCCCACCCAGCTTTTGAAAACAACTCTTTTAATTCTTTGTAAACAATAGCGTGGCACAAAATGGATTTTTTTTTTAAGAAAAAGCTGCTACTATAAAAAATTATTGTACACATCAGTTTCAAATGAATTGACCTTTTGTTTCACTGGGGATGGTGTGCCCCTTGTTATGGACTGACTCCATTTGCCCATGCAAATCAGCACAAAGCTAGGATATTATCAGGCAACAGCAAAATTAAGAGGTAGGTCAGATTTAATGGAAACATCTGTCATTAACCCTTTTACAGAAACTGCCTAGGGGAATCCTTGCAGATAAAAGCTGCACTGAGCTACCTTCCCTCGCTCTGCAGAGGTGGAGAGAGGATGCCAATCTGACAATCATGGCTAACAAAGTCTGCTCTAAACATCTTCTCTAGAGAATGGCTCGGTTTTGCATATGGATAAAATACAAGCCACCTTGCCTGTGTGATGCTTTTAAAAAACAAACGAAACAAACAAGGCAAGTTATCCCTCCTGTTAGTTTCCAGCTCTGTCACATGGAGACTGCGTCCCATGGGTTGGTCCTTCAAGCTAGCTTCCATCTTCCTAGTCCGTTTAAATGAAATGGGATTATTGATATGTTATGTTCTGAAAAGAGGAAGCACACAAAATTAGGAAGAAAGTCTAATGTTTATAGCTGTGCACATCAATACAATTTTCTTGGCTATGTTGGACAATGATAATAAAAGTAAATTTTTCTCAAGAGTGCTCAAGAAGCTGGAGAGTCAACTGAATGCTATATATACTATTATTTTAAAATTATTAGTAGTGGGGCTGGTGAGATGGCTCAGCGGGTAAGAGCACCCGACTGCTCTTCCGAAGGTGATAAGTTCAAATCCCAGCATCCACATGGTGGCTCACAACCATCTGTAACGAGATCTGGAGTGTCTGAAGACAGCTACAGTGTACTTACATATAATAAATAAAATAAATCTTTAAAAAATTATTAGTAGCTTCTGATATAAAGAAACGAATTCATTAGTGCTTGTGATGGAATTAAAAGCATAGCTTTAAAAGATTTGAAAATGTTACCTTAAACAATTATACACATAACGTCAAGGTTATTGATTTGTTTGCTAGTAGGTGAAGAGAGAAAAAAAAGTTCCACAGGAAACAATGAAGCCAAGACATAGCTTCTCCTGCAGAGGTTACCTCTGTTCACAGAATCACCCTGAAGACCACTGTGGTCTTCCCTGTTAGATACATTTATCCCACTGTTTGCTTAAGATGCTTCTAAATGGGTAACCCCTTACCTGTGAGAGCCTTATCCGTGTCCTCTTAAAGTTCTTAGATGTCACACCACCTGAGGTCATCACCCCCTTCATCTTTCTGGGAAGTTAGGGCACACAGACAGAACACAACCCTTTTACTTATCCATCTATCTATCTGTCTGTCTGTCTGTCTGTCTAGACTTATTCTTTCTCTTATTAAAGCATTAAGCTTGTCTTACCAAAGACAACTTGCAAAATGAGTGGAGGGGCATTTTCTTGTTTATTCTGTGGACGTCTGATACACTGTGACCTGCCTTTCTAGCATATGAGACTCTCAGAATGAGAAGTGGTACAGCCCTCCTCAGACTGTGGGGTTGATGGAGTTGAATTATTGTCCCAAATATTACTTGAAAAGAGGAAAGGGTGGGAATGGAGGAAAAACAGCAAATGCTGATTTTCCTTTTAAAAACTCAATGCTCACTTTGTAAATTTTAACATTAACATAGTTGAAAACTATTTTATTTTCTAAAAAAATAATCTAAATAACTTCAAGCCCCACTCACAGACCTAAATGGGCATGAAATCATATTGGTTTTCTATTAATCAAGTTAGAACTGTCCTTTGAAAATGCTTTTCATCTCTGTTTCTTCCTGTCTGGTGGGCAAAGTGAGAGCCTATTCAGTGGGCTTTCAGTCACAGCCACACACGTGCTTTTGAGTGAAAATGCACGTGTGTAAGTGTGTGCGTGTGCACACTTAGTGTGTGACTAGTGGCTTCTGAGACAAATCCTGTACAAAGTGTTTCATTTAATGCCTAGCAGTCCCAAGTAAAGTAGCGAGCAGCCAGAGATTGTTCAGAAATGAGACTGCGCAGGTGACTGGACCCGATTGAAGACCCTGAACACTCTGTCACTCCTCATAATAGTGTGACCTGCTTAGTTAATTGGGACTAAACCAAACTGCATGGAGTGCCAGCTACCTTTAAACAGCTCCCAGCTATGTGGCATTTACCAACAAGCATTTCTCTTTACCCTATAATATGTTCTCTCAGGAGTCTATGCATTCTGTTTTCCTTACATTGTAACATTCTCCTCCCAGAATGATCAGAAATCTTAATTTGAGGACTTTCACTATTTGGTTGAAATGTCTTTTTACTTTGCAAGAATTTTTATGCATTTTCATTGTTCTGGCAACACGGCTTTAGATCACTAAGTTCCTGGTGTGTACACCAAGCTGGGTGTCTAGATCAGCATAAGTGCCTTACACGTCATGAGGTTCTGGGTTTCACAGAAGTTGAGTATGGCAAGTTATGACTCTAATCCCAACACTGAAGATGTGGAGCAGGACCAGGAGTCCAAAGTCCTTCACAGCTACAGGGTGAGTTCAAGGCCAGCCTGAGCTAAATAAGACCCTGTCTCAAAGACAAAGCAGAAAACCAGAATGCTCACAGCTATACTATGAATAAATGAATATTCTGGGTATTGGTGGTTCAGAGACTTGAGCAATGAGCTGAACCATGAGACATTTGTTGTATATTCACTATCTTTGATAATCAAGACGCAAGCCATTAACTTTGAGCAGTAGACACCTCTTTCTCAGGCGACTTATCTGAAAGAAACAGCATCCTTGGCTGGAGGTCTGCCTGGCTTAAATCTGGGTTCATGGAATGAACTTTGCTCTGCTATGATTCCTGCCACCCAAATCCCTGGAAAACTGAAATAGCACTTGTTCAGGTTAAATATCACAATGGTCAAATGGGACTATTTATCTCTATAGCCCCTTAGCATTTCTTGTATTAAATTTATTGTTTGAGTACAGTCACGTGACAAGGAACTCAGTCCCTATGTAAATCCCTTCCTACTTTATTTCTGTTGATGTGATAAAACAGTCAAAACCAATTTAGGGGAGGGGTGTGTTTATTTATATCAGCTAGGAGGTCACAGGTCAAAATGGTAAAAAGTTCGTCTAGGAAGTCAAGCAGGAAGTTGAAACACAAGTCATAGAGGAACACTGTTTGCCCAGGGAATGGTGCTGCTCACAGTGGGCAGGGTCCTCCTATGTCAAACAGTCAGGACAGTGTCCTTAGATATGCATACAGGTCAGTCTTATTTGAAAGTCCCTTCTTGGATGATTCTAGGATGTGTCAAATTGGCAGTTAAAACTACTAGGACAAGCACAGAGCTCACTCTTTATTCTCTTATTCAGCACCTGCCTTTCCTTCCTTGTAAACAACAATTCTAAGCAGTCACTGACTTGCTCTCCCTACTTCCTTTGTTCACCAATTCCTTGCAACAATGTCACAACCTCTTTTTGCTCCCTGACTTCTGCCTGTCCACGGTTACTTAACTCGCATGGGGTTCTTACTATGAAATGACATTTAACAATGTGCATGTTGAATCTGAGTACTCTATGCTTGGCTTAACATTCGTCTTCCCACTTATGTTTTGAAGAGAAATTTCATATTTTCTTTGCTCTAATTTTGGTTGCCAGAATGGCTGAATGCCATCCCTGGAAAGGGTGTGTGTGTTAGAGCTGGCAAAGACAGGACCATTGGCACAGGGCGAGGAAGCCATTCCTGTGTCATGGAGATTTATCTACTCATTATTTAAACTATTGCTATTCTCATAATCATCATTGACTATTTTTTGTGTATAGGAGACCCATTCCCTGAGTACCATTCTAAATCAAGGAGATCTGCCTCCCTGTTTTGCCTAAGAACTCCCAGCTGGGTATGTTACAATTCCATCTATGGGAAAATTGTCATTTGGATGGCTAGTTCGTTATCAGTAAGTAAAGAAGTAAGGGTTTACTGTCATTTTTCCAGTGCTTTGAAGGAAGCTATGAGAACTTTGGAGGTGACTTATAAGTAAGGAGGGGCATATATAATTTGCTACATTTGTCTCCTTTATATATTATATACCTTAGGATTTTTGTTAACAATTTAGTTAGACAGGTTTAAAAAAGTTTGAGACCCATTTTTTTAAGTCTGTGTTTTTAGTGCCTCTTTTTCAGATTCTATAGATTGCTGTCGCCTTCCAGTTTTCTCAAAGAGAAATGGCCATGATCTGTGGCTCTAAGACTGCTAAGCTTCTAAGACAGGTGTGTGTGTGTGTGTGTGTGTGTGTGTGTGTGTGTCTGCTTGCTCATTGCTGTTCTTCTTTGCTGTAGGGGGAGGCTTTGGATAAGACACCTAAACACAAGGCACTGATCATAGCCATGTGATTATGTTATTATGAATTACAGATGGGAAAATATTCAGAGTACCAGGTGCAAAGGCACCTCATAACCCTGAGTTGACAGAAGCTGCTAAATACAAAACAGAGTTTGTGTTCTAGAAAGATCAACTCGATGTCATGTCACACAAAGAAGCATACAGGGTGTGGAGATCTAATGAGAACAGCGGCAGCCTGCTTTATACAACAATATGATTTGGGGGGATTATCATAGTTTTGTTGTTTAATTGCAAAGCAGTGGAAGGAAAAAAAAAATCACCATGTAAAAGGCTTCTACTCAGTAAAGTTAAGGATCTCTTTACAGAGTAAATAATGCCTCAGTTGACATGATCTGGGTTTAAGTGTTTGGGATTTTCTTGTGGGAGACAGTGGGGCCAAGGCAGTGGGAACACAGTAGCGCAGGACTCTGACATGAAGCAAAGAACATCGAGCAATCCAGACCTCGGCACGTGGTACCCAGCACACAATACATGGCATGTGGCACACACAGATCACAGATCACACTCTGCAGTGTTGCATGATGGGAGAATGGGGGTTGTGACCTAAGTATACTATGTCAAGCAGTTTATGATAGAAATTGTCATGAGAAATCTCTGATATTTTTATTTGCCTGATTACTGGTCAAAAACTAAGGATGAAAAGTTATTTGTGTTTAAAAACTATACTTTCTTACAATTGTTACAAAGGCAGAATAGACAATGAAATTTACTCATGTAGCATCTGTTTAAAGGTCATGTATTTAAGGTTGAACATACACACATACACACAAAACAAATAAAAGAACAACAAACTTTCACAACTTGTTAACTTGTGTTAACAAGATAATTTCATGTAACCTTTCCGGTTATATTGCAAGCAAATTCAAATATCTATTTATCTTTTAATCCTATATGTATGTGTGGGTGCCTGAATGATGTTTGTGTATGCACTGGGTGAGTGGCTGTATGGATGTGTGCATAATGTGTGTGCATACACTGCTCATGGAGGCCTGAAGAGCGGCTTCAGATTTCTCAGAGCTGGAGGTGCAGGCGATTGGGAGCCTCCGTGTGCGTGCTGGTAACTGAACAGGGATTGTCTGTAAGAGGTACACGTGCTCTTAACCGCTTCTGCCCCAAATGAACAAGTTAAAACAGGATGCTTAATGCGCTTTATAAAGTCATATGGAAATGCCTACATGGAGCCAGGTACTAAATACAATGAATGTTCACCAGCACATGTCTTAAAAATTGCTGTATAGACAATACAGATGATTGATTAGTCTTAAACTAAATTGTATCCTGGTGAATTCTATAAATTCTTACAAGAGTGTTTGCCCTCAAAATTAATTAGCTGTTTGGAATTAAAAAATGAGAATCAATTTAAAAATTAGGAAAGTCATGTTTTCAATTTAAACAAGTTAATTCTTGGTGTCAATACCCTATTTAAGACAGCTAGCAACAACAGTACAACAACAGGTTGTATAACTCCACTATTAAAATTGCTATTAAATGAATAGCCTAGTATTATACGTGTTGGTATTTATATGGCAGAAGTTATACATCTTGTGATAATGCTTATACTGTGATTTTATTTATTCTGAGATTCATTGAGGGGGGAAGGAGAGCAAACACTGGCTCACTTATCCTGCCGGAAGCCTTCTGCTAGGGCTTTGTGGGGACACAGATAACAAGGACAATAAGAACCACAGCTTCATTTGTTGAGCAATGACACAGTTGCTTGGCAATTGGAACTCCTACTTCTACCTTCTTGACAATCAAAGATGTGGTCAACACCACGGTTCCATCTGTGGGTCTTCGAGAGCAGAGACTCTCCAAGGATAGTATTATGGATCATTGAGCGAACATCCTCACCTAACTTCTGAACACTCTTTCTGTCTCAAACACTGACCTGTCTGTGAGACCTGCTCATTGTCTGTCTCAAGGGTCACCATGGGCTGTCTGTCTCTCTGGACCAAAGCTGATTTGGTGCTCAGTAAGTCTGAGATTTGTTCCTCTGAAGATTTGTCTGTTAAAGGTTTCTCAATAGCCCTCTACTAGACATCCTTTGCCTACTGTGGCTAATTTGAACAAGATGCAGTATGAATACAATACAGAGCCTCCCTCTATCTATCATGATCATGTAGTCTGGCACACACACTTAGCACAGGCTTGCTGCACTTAACAAGCTTTTGAGTAGCACCTGGCACCTACTCAGGAAATCTGACGACCCCCAGAACCTGTTTATTTGAGATGGGAAACTCTGCCATTATGAGTTGTGGGTCTTTTCCCCCACTGCTTGATAGAGATTATTGCAGCCTGAACCTTGGGACACACAAAAAATGTACACTGTAACAAATTTCAAAGACGTTTATAATGATGGGCCCATCTTCCTTCTTTATCAACTCTCCCATCCACTTTCCTGCCTCTGCGCCCACAGCACGGGCAAGCACTGAAAGAAAATAAGCCTCTTAAACTCATAAACATACCTGCCTACCGTCTGGCAGGAGGCCCTGCAGTCTGGTGATCTCCTTAGTTACCCAGCAGAGAAGAGAAAAAACAAGAGCCCTGTGAAGATTCCGCATGCTGCCGCATCCCTGCCAGATGGCTATCAGCAAAACACGGACAAGTCTCCCTGGCTCCACTTCCCTACAGCAGGCACAACCAGAACGCCGCAGCCGGGGCGGTGGGCTTTCTTTTCAAAGCAGCTTCATCCTCAAGACTTTCCAGGGACAAGCATCTCAAGATGATGGGAACGCAATGTATCAACGTCAACAGAGACTCAGTCCACTGTAAACAAGCGGCCCTTTGCTTTCAGTATCCAGGATTATCTCTAAAAGAAGTTATGGACAGTTGTAGATAGCCACAGCATTGCTTACTGATGCCACAATGGGCTGCGGGACTAAGATTATCCCAACCAGTTTGGCCTTTGGGCTGCTAACATCACNTTAGTTTCGTTGTGAAATGCCCCGCATAGACTTGGGTGTTTGAACACTTATTCCCCAGCAGGGGGCACTACTTTGAAACACTGTAGACTCTTTGGGCAGTAGAGTCTTGTTGATGGAAGTAACTACTCACTGGGGACCGGATTGGAGGTTTTGTAGCTCTGACTCACTTCTTACTTATTCTTTGCTTTTGCATTATGGACACAGTGTGACCAGCTGCCTTACACTCCTTCCACCGTGCCCTCCATGCCTTCATTGCTTTATCCCTTGAACCATGAGAGGAAATGACCTCTTCCTGTAGTTGTTGTCTGTTACTTTGTCTCAGCAAGGAGAAAAACACCCAACCAAATCACTGAGTCACACCCCAGTTCCTTTGATTTGTTTTGCTAAATATTTATTGAGAATTAGCGCAGTCGGATTTATGAAGCACTAAAGCCTAGACTTCAGGATGCTTTAGTGTGTTCTTGGTACTCCACAGACCTCATCCACCATCAGATGGAGACCATTCTCACCAGCTCAAGAGAATTAGCTCATTACTTGTCTCTGCTTAGTTCTATTTTGACCCCCAAAGACATCTTAAGGAGCAGCTAACCGTTTTCAGTTCTTTGTGGACTTTCATACGCCATATATTGCAAATATTCAGAATCATAATATGTGTTTTTTGTTGCCGAGTCTAGATAGCAAAAATCTTTGTTTCCTTCATTCGTATGACATACCGCCACTCTACCTTTGTCTTGCCAGCCCCTCTACATTGCATAACTAGATCTCATCTTAGTTATTAATTTATTAGCTGATGGACATTTGGTCATTTTCTGTTAGAGGTGCTTAAGAATAATGTGGTTATGAAAGCTTAGCTACAAGTTTCCTGTTGACATAGATATATATTGATAGAGATTTCTCCTGCACTTACACCCATGACTACATTTTAGTTCATCTGATATCTCTGTTTTATCGTTGTAACACAGGGGCAGCTGTTTTGTACGACTCTGGTATGAGAGGCACTGGTACACTGTAGGGGCCCTGAGCTTATGCAATTCATATTGTTCTCATTCCAGAGTTCTGAATGGCCTCGCATACAAATGTCCCCTGTTTTAGATATCCTCTTTAGGAGTATTTTGTCAGTTAACAATCAGAAAATGTTAAGAAAAATAGCTATGCAATACTGTTGGCTGTGATCTTCAGTAACTTGATACTGTAATGTGAAACTTTTTGAATTGTTATATAATTATGCTGTTGAATTTCAGTATTTAGGAGTTAGTGCTATGAGTATAGTATCACATGAGAAGTTGACTTGGAAGTAAAATAGACTAATGAACAATAATTTAAAGCAGAGAACACTTCAGAGAGGTATTTACACGAAGCAGCCGAGCATTGGCAGGTGCCAGGTTGTGGTGATTCCGATAGAAGTATGGAGAAAAAGAGAGTGTCTAAAGGTGGTGTTATAAACCTAGCAATGCCTCTAGACATCATTTAGAAATAACCTCTTGATTTATTGTGAATTGTGTAGGGAATATTGGAGAATTGTTAGTACAATAAAATTTCCCATTCTTCCAAAGATGAAGAAACTGTACAAAATAATTTTCTGTTGTTGCTATTGTTTTCTTTTTTTTTCAGTGCTAGGCATTAAGTACAATGTTCACAGTAAGCAAACATTTTACCACTGAGTTAATTCTCAGCTCCAATATTTGTATAGTCTCTTCTTGTAGATGCCCCAAACTCTCTTTTGGTTCATTTAAACTCTGGGTATTGTAAATCTATTTTTCTGAGACGGAAATATTATTAAATGGTATGGCTATCTGCTAAAGAGACTGAGATACTGGGTAATTAAGGAATGGGTAGGTAGTAGAAAAACAAACAGAACAAGAAATGGGTAGGTAGATAAACAGATTCACAGTTAGAAGGATGGATGGTGTGTAGATTCACGATAAAGAGAAAACTTGGTAGGTAGTAGAAAGAAAGAGAGGGTAGAAGATAGAAATAGACTGTGGGAAGACTGGGGGAAGGTAGATAGGTGGACAGACGGTCGGTTGAGTCATTGATAAACAGGTCAGTACATGGGCGGGTAGATGATAGACAGGGCCACTTCTCCCCTGCCCTCGGGATGTTAACCCACACCAGAAAGCTTCATGGCAGTACAACCTCACATGCTGGATGGGGGGAGGATTAAATGAACATGGCGGCCGAGGCGCTGTCTGTCCTTCCTCCATGAGGCCTGTGGGGCGCTGTCTTCTGCTGCATCTCAATGTAACCATCTGCTCATCCCATTGAAACTCTTGAGGTAATTACAAACTAAAAAAGTTTTAGTCATACTTCCAAAGGGGGAAAAGAGGAAAGGAAGGAAAGATGCATGTCTGGAACTTTTTCACATAAGTTCTTACTTATATTTTAATTTTTTAAAAGATAAACTTTTTCTGTCAAGCCAAATCCCAAAATGAGGTAGCATCTATTTTTACTTTTATATAATTAAGTTGACTCTCTAAGTTGTATGCACTCTTATAGTTCATTCATATTTCTATATCAAACTGAGGAGAAATATTTGAACTCCACTACTTAGCTCAAGTTAACTATTAAAAACACAGAGCAGTGCATCCTGGAAATGAATGAGGCTTTCCCAACTCTTCTCCCAGGTAACTCTAAGGCCAAATTTGAATTTCAGGCCCACATCACTTCACAGTGTTATCTTAAGTGGGCAACATCTGGAGGGAAAGAAAGAAAGAAAGAAAGAAAGAAAGAAAGAAAGAAAGAAAGAAAGAAAGAAAGAAAGAATCCAAGCAAACAGTTATTCTTATTCTTGTAGTCTCTCAGATCAGATTTCCCTTCCAGCCCTATCATGCAGATGCGGCACCCTTAACCTCGAAGTTACTACCGGTTTTGTTTGTTTGTTTGTTGTTTGTTTGTTTGTTTTCTGATCCTGATGGCCCGCTCCTCCCCACCGCAGCTCCCTCCCTGCCTTACTTGTGTCTATTACCCTCAGGCTCTGACCTTGGGCAGACTGTGAGCTCTGAGTCTTGTCATTTAGAGTGAAGTAACACTAGCAGTCAGGAGGAACAATGCAGTTCAAGCCAGATAAAATAAATCTCTCATTTCCTGTCAAGGGACTGCACCAAAGGCAATGATGAGAGACAGGGGCAAACCAAGCGACCTGAATCACGGGCCTGAGGGATCTCTGCGACCACAGGCCTCCCTCAAATGCTGACAACAAAACCCCAAACAGCCTAGTGACAGCAGACATATAATAGCTATGGAATTAGCATAAGCATACATCGCACAGTAGCAGCTCCCAGGCTGTCCGCACAGCAAGCTTGAAGTGCAGGAAGAGAGACTCCCATGAAAAGTCTCCAACCTGTTAAGTGGACCCCTGGATGGCATGAGGATTTTGTAAACCTGACAAAGCTGCCTTTGTAACAGAAAACATCTACACAAATTCTGCCTGCTATGTGTTCTGCATATTTGCAAATGGCCATAAGAAGGACTTTCATATTCAACTCAGAAGTAGAAGGTGGTAATAGTTTTTCACTGTGGTTGAGGAAGTGACAGTTCACCTGTTCAGTGGACACCAAAGAAGTGTTTAACCACAACGGTTGTTGTTAAATGTGGTTTCAAGTTTATAAAGGTTTTAATCCTTGAAACCAGGTTCTGTGGAAGTGTTGTTGGAGCCTCTCACCATAAGGAAGCTTACCTAAGACCTGAGGCTCGCCTGAGGGAGGTGCCAGGCATACAAGCATCCACTCTTTTGATTACTGGATTTTACTGTGTACATGGTCATAGTCACTTGTCCCTGCTTGTATTTTCGTTGGATTCTTTTATCTTCTTCCGAGGAGCAGGAAAGGCAGAGGACATCTAAGAACGAAGCTTGCAGTACTCTGATCATCCCAACATGGCAGCTTTAGCCTGTGCGCTTTCAAGGTGGTTATGGTGAGAGACTTCATTCACTCATTTCTTTCATTTCCCAAAAGATGATCACTTTTGTGTGATTACCGAGTGCTGGGTACTATGATGGGAAGTGACATGCTGGCTGACACAGCACCCATTGCAAATGCATCTTACATTCTTAAAACAGAGCTCTTTGTATAAAACTCCATAGCATTTACATTTAGAGATATCAAGGGATTTTTTTTTCTTTTTCCAGTTTCTTTGATGTGTGTATGTGGAGGGGGGGTGGGGTTCGAGGGATAACACATATGAGTGAATGCATGTTTTACACTTGGGTGGGCATGCATACACCCATGTCTGTACATACATGCGGAACTCCGAGGTTGATGTTAGAATCATCCTTTCTCATTCTTCCACCATATCCACTAAGGCAGAGCCTCTCAATCAAACTCAGAGGTATGTATGGGCTAGAAAGATGGCTTAGCAATTGTGAATGTACTCGTCTTCCCATGGAAGACTATTTGAGTTCTTAGAGTTTGATTGCTTACACCCATGGGGTGGGGGGCAGCTCTCGACCTCTGGTTAACTCTAGTCCTTAGGGATCTGCTGCTTTCTTCTGGCCTTTATGAGCAACAGCACTCATGTGCACATATCCCATAGAGACACAAATGCCAAGAAAAGCCTAAAGACTCAAAAGTAAACCCGGGTTCCCTAATATGTCAAATGTTGCTATCCAGCTTGCTCTGGCATCCCAGCTCCACCTTTCAAGGCTGCCAAGTGGGTGGTCATACTCATACATGGTCCTTAGGGATCCAAATCTTAGCAAGTGCTGAGCCATGGTCAAGCACGGTCTTATCAATCTAATAGGCTAGAATGCTAGGTAATAGTTGAGTCAAACATTTAGCAGTATCTTGCGGAGATAGACATGGTCTTAAAGACTGCCTTCGAGATGTTGTGTAGACAATGGACAAGTGTGCATTATAAGGATGTGCTTTCCTAGAAGAGAGAGTTAGAACGTCACTGAACACCTTCACTTGTAGATTTCACTAACCCTCCTTCCCCTCCTGGACTGCAAAACACCAATATTTTCATCCCATATGGCTATTCATACTCCTATTATAACCAACACTTTATGTTTGCATCGTAAGCTGCAAAGGTTTTATAGTATGTGTCTTAGGGCTTTACTGCTATGAACATACACCATGACCAAGGCAACTGCATAAAAACAACATTAAATCGGGGCTATCTAACAGGTTCAGAGGTTCAGTCCATTATCATCAAGGTGGGTAGGCATGGTGCAGGCAGAGCTGAGAGTTCTACATCTTCATCTGAAGGCTGCTAGGAGATGACTGGCTTCCAGGAAGCTAGGATGAGGGTCTTAAAGCCCATTCCCACAGTGACACACCTATTCCATCAAGGCCACACCTTCTAAGAGTGTCACTTCCTGGGCCTAGTATATGCAAGCCATCATAGTATACTTGCCTTCTCCCCCGAGCTCCTGGCGCTAGCAGTTACACTCTTTACCTTGGTGTCCTTGCATGTGTACAACCTGCATGTGGAAGTTCTCAGTAGATTGCTACGTGAATCAATGAACATGCTTTGTAAGCTTGGTAAAACCAAGTCTCGCACCCCATTTATTTTATGCAGTTTTACTCAAATTACTTGTTAGGTGAGTTGATGGATTTTCACACAGACCTACAATGGTAACGTTGTTACATATGCTGTTTGAATGTTTGCTGCACACAAGGTGCTGAGCACATGTTATTTAATTTACTCCAAATCTATTTAGTAAGCACCTACTACTCCAAAATGATGAAGTAATAATACATTTTTGTTTTAAGGTTTAATTGAGAGTAATTATCCATGATAAGTCATTTATTTTTGGTCTTATATAACTAAAATCATATCTAACAATTTAAAAAGTGTTCCCCTTTCTATGAAACAATATAATCCAATAATAAACTGAGATTCAATAGGTAACTATGGACCACATTTTAATTGATATGAGTAATTCCTTTAATGTTCCATGTTCACAAAGAAGCAAACTGGTATAGATAAGGGAATAATTAGTTCGGGGAGTACGTAAGCAATGAAGGAAGGCTAAGCACAGGGATCGGTATAGACAGCAACAGCATTTGGATGCTGTCTTTCAAATGCCCTGCAGAAGAGCTTGGCTTTGTATGTGTAGAACGCGTGACTCTCCAGCTCATTCCTGCTTGGGTCTGAGTTACAAGGCTACTCTTTACAGATTCTGACTGCGTGGGCACCTATATGTTCATAGGCTCAGCTACATGTTTCTGATCAGGCCTGTAAGTAATATAAAATACTTTAATAATAAAAAGATTAACTCCGACAATGGGATTTTTTTCCCAGTGTTCCTGGCGTTGGCACACATCACCAATAGGTTTATATTTCAGGCTTGCACAAAATACAAAATATTTAGACAAAAGGAACAGTGATTCAGATCTTCTCTGGTGCTGGGTCCTCTGTGCTCACACACACTGGCTGCCTGATAAGTGTTCCTGGTCTGTTCCCCCCACCCCCCAGGATTTATTGACCTTCTTACCTCTCCTCTCTGTCTTCTGTTGACAGAAAATGGGACTTTTGCTTAATTTAACTCAGGATGTTTCCTTTAAACAAAAAAACAATTGCTTCCTTTTGGCAGGAAATTTTTGAACCAGAAAAATCTTTGGAGACAATTGGACTTTTTAGGCAGCTTGCAGTACAACGTGAACCCTGAGAAGCATCCATACCCTGGTGGGAACAAGACTGGTTACCTCTCCAAGTCTAGGCCTGACCTACCTGTTCTCACAGCCTTTCCTGGCACCCACAATAAGACTTAAACTTTGACAAATACCAAGAAGTCCATCAGTTTTTTATTTTCATGATTTATTCTTATTTTTAAATTATGTATCAGTTGGGGGTAGTGGGCAGATATACACCTGATTGCTAGAAGAGAGCAGCCAATTCTCTTGATCTGGAATTAGAGATGGTTGCAAGTTGCCAAGTATGGGTACTGGGAACTGAACACTGGGAACTGAATCTGTGTCCTCTGGAGAGGAAAGAAGTGCTATTAGTCAGCTAGCTCTGTCCTAACACTTAGACAGTGGATTGCTTCCAAGCCAGGTTTGTGGCAGGTTTTGTGTATAGAAAAGGAAGTCACCAAGGAACGAGGAGTGGCCAGCCTACAAGGCTTCTTACAGAGGCTTGGATAAAGGGTTTCTCTTTTGATCAAAGATGCTAATAAAAAGTATATGCACATGGGCAGACTATTTACTGTTCTTTATATTCTGACTGTGGGGGGAAACAGCCGATGAAATTAAACACCATGAGAACAGTTCAAGAAAAGTAGTGTACATGGCAAATCCAGCTAACCTGTAGTATTCTCAGTGGCTGCTCCTGAGGAAAACGGCCCAGAACTTTAACCTTTATAAATGACCAAGTCTGTTTTTATGGATATGAAGAAAATTAATATTAAAATCTATAGGAACTTGAAAATATTCCAGTAACATCAGCAGCTTGAAATATTCCAGAACTCCTTAGACTGGCATTCTTATTATATTATGATGCTCTCTAATCCTACTATAAATAGTGGGTATTATTGAAGACAAATTGTACAAGAGGATAAACATTGCATGGTTTATCAGTTTAACTGTTTTATTACTAAGCTATAGATATAATCATATAGAAGTCATTATCTATTGCATACTAATATCCATATACATACACTAAAATCAACAACACCATAGCATCCTAAAATTCATATTTTATGCATTTGCATCTCATGTAAGCATTTAGTCTTTTACATTATAAAAATATTATGCAATCCATTTCTATACTAAATTATCTGTAGTATATGTTCTCATAGTTTAAAATGTACTTTGTGTAAATTTTATGCATGTATGTAATTTTAAAATGATCAAAACATTGATTAGTCATTTTGAAACATTGTTAAAGTTCTTTAGACTGTGCCTTCTGCATGAACGATGTCCAAAAAAACTAAAGAACAACAACAACAACAACAACAACAACAACACCCTTCTGCTGGATCTCTGAGCCTCTACATGAGAAGCCAGTGTCAGTGGACATTTAATGCTTAAAAAGGATCATTAGCGTGTACAGTAAATGAAGAAACTCCACCCTAGTTCCTCTATCCTTTGTCATGGGGGAGATTCTGAAAGTTAGGGGTGGCAGTGTTTCGAGTCTTGACAGTTCTTTGGAGACTGGTACATTCGCTCCAGCAGACCTGTCTTAGCTTTTCCCACACGCTTCTCTGTGCTTCTTGAGCAAATCCAGCAATCTGCCTTTCACCTTTCTTACACAAGAATCTCACACTCATGGACTTGCGCTTATACCTCCATTTCTTACACCAATAATCAATACCTCTTCTAGGTTCCCTCTGTTCTCTTGTCTCTGCTATAACCATTTAGCAATTATATGAAGTTGTAATTTTAGTATGCTTATACCTCCATTTCTTACACCAATAATCAATACCTCTTCTAGGTTCCCTCTGTTCTCTTCTCTCTGCTATAACCATTTAGCAATTATATGAAGTTGTAATTTTAGTATCTTCATCCTAACCAAGGTTTAAAGGCAGAGAGGGTAAAACTGTAAGCTCTAAAGACTGACATATCAGGTGTCCAGTGAGTTCCATGTAATTCACACACTGGTAGAAGGTGGACAACAGAGAAAGCATCCCCTCACACCCACATGGACGATCCTACCTTCTCTGTGTGGTTCTTAATGCCAGGTACCTGCATGGAAAGGAGAAATAGTTTATTTGAACCTTTGTGAAGAACCTTGGTGTTAGTATATACTCAATATTTGATTTTAAAATCCACAAACAGTTAAAACCGGCATGAACTACCCTATTAAACTACGTCTTAACTGGAATTTGTTAGTTTGTCACTTTATAACTATGTGAACTTTTTCTGTGTTCACATTTTCTAATTAATATTAGTGTATTCTGAGCTCGCTTGGGAAGGGGAAATATTCTTAAACTTAGTGTTTTCCATCTTCGTTAACGCCTGGATTCCATATAAAAGTTTTCACATTTCAGAAACAAGTGACTTCAAGCAGATTAAATAAAGGACGATTTTTCTTTGTTTTGTTTTTTAGAAGAGGGACTTGTCCTGGAGCCATGTTACATGGCCGCTCACAGTCTTCTTTCTTTCTGTGCCTTCCGAGGGCAGCGTGCCCAGCGCGGGCCATCACGCTGGGCTTAGAGGACTGCAGATACACACCTTAGACATGACGCTTGAGTAAAATTTAATGTAGTAAATGAACCATAAAATAGCATAAAATACTCATATAATTTGGGTCACCAACAATGCTATAAAATCCCCAAGATTACATTGTTTAAACTATGTGGCCTAATGGCAGTTTGTAAGTTTTGTTTTTGTGGTCTTTTAGCTTTAGTGTGGATTTTGTTCTGAAAGACAAAACTCTTATAAGGGTATTAAACAGGTATCTCATTGGTAGGTTTCAAATACATGGCAAAACACTTGTGCCCTATATTGCAGGAGAGACAATATTGGCAGGATAGAACCTGGATAGTGGCCTGCACGGGGACAGTAGTGGCCTGCACGGGGACAGAGGCAGGATCTAGTGTTTATATTATTCATTTTTAAGAGAATTATGTAACTTACTCCATTATCTTTCCCCCTTTAAGCCTTCTCCGCTTCCCTCTCTTTAACCCATAGCTGTCTTCCTTCTACTCTCAAAATGTTAGCCTTTTAAAAAATATTATTGTTACATTTTAAATATTATATGTTACATTGTTACATATTTATAGAGTCCCCTCCCCCATTTTTTGTGTATATGGTTTCAGAACTAACCACTCTGTATTGTGTAACCAATTAGGGTCTTTAAAACAATCATGCCATGAGTCTGGAGAGATGGCTCAGCCTTCAAGGGCACTGGCTGTTCTTGCAAACCACCTGTGTTCCTCTCCCAGCACCCACAGGGCAGCTCACAACCAGGTATAATTCAGGTTCCGAGGGGATCTGACACCCTCTTCTGGCCTCCACAGGTACTGCATGCATGTGCTGCATAGGCATACAAGCAGGTAAAACACCTATACACATAAAGTAATAATAAATATGTTTTTAAAAATTCATTCATTCATATAGTTCGTTTCTATCTTAAGCTGCAGGTTAGCACTGTTGAGAAATGTTCTGCTCTGTTCTGGCTAGATAGATGAATTTCCTACAGAGGCCAGTACTCCAGTATGCACACTTGGATGTTTCTTACTTCATGGATGGCATGGTTCAGTTGTCGTTGTATCTTCGAGAACCTCCAAATTCTGTATTCTCATCTCATTGGTGATGTTGATAGGAATGTGGGCAATTCCAAAGGCTCGTAGATGGATATGCACATGTAGTGAAGCCTTACAGCATCAATAATATAAAAGTTTCATAGATTTGAAAATGTCCAGATCATTGCTCCAGCATCACACCAAGAAAAACATGTTGCCCTAGCACATGGAGATGTACTCTGTGGGTGGATTCTTGCCCCTTTATCAGGAAATGGACGCTTCCTGTATTTTTAGTAGACAGTGCAAGGATAGTTCCTTTACATTTTTCTCTCTTAAATTGATAGTAAATTTTATATTGTGTGTGTGGGCATTTTTTTGCATGTATGTGTGTGTACCATATGTGGGCGTAGTACTGGTAGAGTCCAGGAGAGGGTGTCAGATCCCTTGGAACTAGAGTTACAGACAGTTGTAAGCTGGTTGTTGAACAAGGGTCCTCTGAAGCTCAGCCTGTGCTCTGCACCACTGAGCTGCCCGTCTCCCTAACGCCCGCCCCTCCTTTACTTTTTCTCACTGAAGCTGTATTTTAGAACTTGTCTTCCTGTTGTCAAAGAACCTAAGAGTAAGCCCTTGTTTCTCATTCATCTCCCTGTATCCCACCGGACTCAGTGAAGACTTGGGATATTAGGGCTGCACCGTGCACTTTAAAACTGCCAAGCTGTAGGTTTTGGCTTGTGTGAGTCTCAGCCACAGGCAGCCTTGAAGACACAGGAGAAGCCACCACTTCCTCTGGGATGACTGTTCTCTGGGGACACTGAATGACTCACAAGAGGGGGAAATTCAACGGTTTCCATGACGGCTCACATTTCTGTATTTTATTATTTACTATTAGAAATGGTGCTTCTGAGCTGCCAGGGATATGGGAAAGAACTCTCTAAGTCATTTTCCTAAAAAACAAGCAGTTAGTGGACAAAAATCTACACAACAAATACTAGTTATTTTTCTCTTGTGTTTGAAGCTAGAAATCATAAGCAGATTCAGTAAATAAAATGGTTTTTTAAAAGGCAGGGATAATTTTGAGAATAAGAATTGTTTAACTAGCCGGTTCAGATAAAAACCACAGGCAGCTTTGCAACTCCGTGGACCCCGATGTGCTAACATCTGTACATAGAACCCAGGTGTTAGAAATGTGGATGGAAGGATCGTTGTATTCTCACTGGATCTTTTAAACCTTAGAAGAAACAACAGTAAGAACAACAGTAAAACAAACAGAACCACAGCAACCCCCCACCCTGCAGCCATTTGTCAACAGAACCCAAGATTATGGCCACCTGTGCTTATATAACCAACCAATTTATTGCACAAAGGAACTCGCTTTCCTTTCAGTGTGTGGGAGTCCTCATTTTTGGTCACATGCCACAGGTCCATCGAAGCCCTATTCCTTTGGCCACTGAGAATGCAACCATGTGGCCCCTCTTATCCCATGTTTTCTGAGGCAGCACTGTCTCTGCTCCTGATGGGCATAGAACAGTAGAAGGATTCATGTTCAGGGTCGACAGTCACAGCCCTGCCTCGTGGCTGCCTGAAATTGGAGAACATACCTTCTTGGATGGACCTCCCTATCACGGTCTTCAGCAGAATAAGACTGTTGGAGGATGTCCTATTAACTATGTGCCTCTGTATGTGAAGACATACCTAACACATTCAAGGTAAGGGTGAAAGTGCTGATTTTTGGCTCCATTCTCTAGCATGCTGTCTACTATGGGGGAAGCCATGGCAGTTGGTTGCATTGAATCTGAAGCCACGGATAGGAATAGTCTTTCCTTTCTGTTCTGTCTGGGATCTCATTCTGTAGGATAGAGCCACCTATAGTCACCTATAGGCACCTATAGGCACCTATAGCCACATATAGTCACCTATAGCCACCTATACTCACTGATGCTTTCCTCATACAGTTAACACAGTCTAGAACTTGTGTCACAGATATGCCCAAGATATATCTTTTGGGAGATTCTAAGTCACATCAAGTTGACAGTGTGGGACACAGCACTTCAGCATCTCTTGCTACATCCTTTTTCTGAAAGTGTTCTTTTAGCTCCCCATATGCTGACATACTCTGAATAATTTTTTTTTCATATTTAGAAATTTCAATTTCTCCCCTTTTACCTTCGTGTGCGTGTGCATGTGTGTATGTGTGTGTTTTCTGAACAAGAGATGGCAGATAGTTTCAGAAAAACAACCTAAATATACTTTCATGCATGATTCATGCAGAATTTATGTATTCAACTTTTGGTTCCTATCTCTGTCAATGTTCCTTGTTTAAAAACAACAATAACAACAACAACAACAACAATAACAACAAACTTGAAGTCTTCTGCAACTGTTTCGCCAGTGCTACCATTAGAAGGCTAGTTCTGCACATGGGAGGTAGTTCAGGAGTTAAATACACTGACTCATAAGTTTGACAGTATGGATCTTATAGTAGAAAGGGAGAACCCATCCTGAATGTTGTTCTCTGATATCCCTGTGAATTCCAGGGCACAGTACTATACACATATATGATAAAATAAGCATGTAGGCTCGGTGCTGCTGAAATGTAAGAGTAGTAATGGAACTTTCTAGAAGAAAACTAAGCTTTACTGGGAGAGACTGCTTTAGCATAATGAGCAGATTTGAATCTATAGAAAGGCACACATACGTATGTATGAGATACTATTTCATACAATATGATATTTAGCTTTTGAAGTAGTGGTACAACAGAGATTTTTGAACGTTGCACGTGACGTCAATGAAGCTGTTCATTGTTCCGTCTTGTGCATTTGATATTTGTCCGCTTCCTTGACTACCTGTCCTCCACCAGGAACTGTGACCACGAGGTAGGTAGTACTAGGCCAACACTGGGATCTCTCTCTCTCTCTCTCTCTCTCTCTCTCTCTCTCTCTCTCTTCCTCCCTCCCTCTCTCTCCTCCCTCTCTCCCCTTCTCTCCTTTTTCTCTCCTCTCTCTCTCCTCTCTCCTCCCTCCCTCTCTCTCCTCCCTCTCTCCTCCCTCTTTCCTTCCTCTCTCCCCTCTCTCTCTCTCCTCTCTCTCTCTCCCTTCTCTCTCTCTCCTCTCTCTCCCCTCTCTTTCTCCTCTCTCTCTCCTCTCTCTCCCCTCTCTCGCCTCTCTCTCCCCTCCCTCTCTCTCTCCTCCCTCTCTCCCCTCTCTCCTTTCTCTCTCCTCTCTCTCTCCTCTCTCTCCCTTCTCTCTCTCTCCTCTCTCTCCCTTCTCTCTCTCTCCTCTCTCTCCTCTCTCTTTCTCCTCTCTCTCTCTCCTCTTTCTCTTTTTCTCTCATCACTCAATTCTGCTTGCCATGGCTGGGTTACAGCAAATCTATACTCTGGCTTCTAGAATTATTGATTGGAGCCACAGAACATTCTTTTCTAATGGGATTTCTCCTCATGCTTATCCAAGAAACGGATTTCAAGATGGTTCATCTCTGCTCATGAACCCATCACTTTATCTGGGCTCACTCTCTCGCCATCTAGATATTTGCTTTCTATGTATGTATGTATGTGAGTTATTTATTTAAATTGTCTTAAGTGTATACTTAAATAATGTACAGGGGTCAGAGAGAGTTCAAAAATGGTCTCCTCTCTCTACTCCCCTCCTCCCTGGGGCTAATGCCAACCCACAAAGTGTCCATGGTATCCTTCAATGGAACAAAACAGCCATGCTCATTTGGATGGTGTGAATGCCATTCTTGTGAAATACTGTAAATAGTAATTCACAAGAGGGTGACTTTTTTATTGCTTCTACATTGATAACATGCCTGTGAAGACTTATGTTATCCTGCTAAGCTTAAGAGAGATAGGAGAGGAATGTGTGCATTCATTTAAACATCTGCATCTATAATAATAAAACCTCTTTATCATCAGATCCTTTTCCATGTTTACCAGCATTCACTGACTTCCAGAGCCCTTAACCACAGCATGGGTATTTTATTACTTTACTTTTTAATCTTTCCCATTGCTTTCCTGAAATATTGAGGGTGGAGATATGTGCATAATATATCACTGGTTTGATAGTTTAGTGAAACTGTCTCTTTTGCCATGGAAGAGTGAATGATAAGGACCAGGACCTGCAGATTGATGTTGGTGAGGATTGGACCACAGGTTGCTTTGCTGCATTTGTATGTGGCTTCTTTCTCAACTCAGTAAAAATGTAAAGTTCACATATAAAGACTTTTGCACACATAAATATAGACTCCCCTCTGTGTCCATTACATAGAATCAGAAATCCTAGTCACTATAAAAATTACCCTTATGTTTGTTGGGGTTTTTAAAATATTTTGTCAGGCATAGTAGGAACATCAGGGAAGGCCACATGATGTTAGGTATGTGTAGTGGAAGAATATCTACTGACAATAATTACAAATTATAGTGAGCTAACTCCTCCATAAACCCAGGAGTTGATGGTCAATAACTGGCGTGGCCCCAACGGCAATCAATGCTAAAGTTAATTTCCCATTCATATAAATAAATTAAAACTTAATAGTGGGATGATGTCACTAGAAATAGAGAATCTATGTTGCAGCAAACTTATGCCAAATTTGGAATTATACTTAAATTCTGAAACAGATGAATCTGAGTCACATGCTTTAAATTTTTAAAGATTTATTTTTATGTATATGAGATCTTGCCTGCATGTATGTAAGAATAGCACATGTGTGTACAGTATATGAGGAGGCCAGAAGAGGGTCTCTAATCCTCTGGAACTGGACTTGCAGGTGGTTAAGAGCTGCGATGTATGTGCTGGGAACTGTAAACCCAGGTACTTGTAAAACAGCAAGCTCTCTTACTCAGTGAGCCACCTCTCTAGCCCCTCAATGTTTTAGTTTTAGAGGAAGGAGTTTTATGTGGTAAACTGTTTTCCAAATCCCCAATCTATCCCTGACATAAAGCTAAGACAGACAGACAGATGGACAGATAGACAGATTCTCCACCAACACTAGGAAGATGGCTTTAGTTTTGAGATCCGCCGGGCAGCCTCCTGGATCAGACCCAAAGCTCTGCTGCTTGGGACTAAAGCTTTGTGCAACCTGAAGACTTGGGGACCAGACAGCCAAGCCATTCACATTTTGTAATTATTAAGGGGGAAGGAATTTGGAAAAGACCAATAGAGTTTTATAAATTTTGTGAATACTGTGAATATAATCACTTTATTATTTTGTGTAGCATCAAAATGCTTTTTAAGTATGTATGATCAGCAAGACCCCTTTTGTTCTCTTAATAAGAGATTCTTCACCCTTGTATCCCATTGACACCACGAGCTACGATTTATTTTTAAGCTAATGTACTTACTTATTCATGGCCACACTTCCTGTACGTAATGTCATCAATTCTGGTTGATTTTAAAGGCGGGAACGGCCCCACAGTGCTTCTCTATGCTGACTCCTTGGTTCTGTATTATTTCGTATAGGAGCTGCGTGGCTTGGTGGGTGCACTGTAATAGCCCCAGTGAGCAGTTAGGTTGGTTTTTTGTTTTTTTGTAGTTTTGCTCTGTTTTTTGCACAGTGGCAAGGTTCATTTACTTAAGTCTACTACAGAAGTGCTCATTCTGTGCAAGTTCAGTCAGGGCCACTAAGCCTTGCCCCAAACCAGGGAACTCCCCTGCCTCCAGAGTCCCTAGGGCCTCCTGGTGGTCAACAGAGGTTTGCAGGCCCTCAGGGATGACAGCCCAGGTCTAGGGAGAGCGATCACAGGGCGACCCATTACCAGAGAGAAAATAGAACCTTCCATTCCACCCAGGAGAGGGGCGGGAAGCCTTCGATCTAGTCTAGGAGAGGCGACCAGGCTTAGCCTCCAGAATCGGTTTTCTCTTGTTTAACTGATGGACTCTGTACCTGTTGGGGTTTAAGGGTTCATATGTAACTGCGTATCGGGACTGTTGAAGCCTCTCAGTGTGAACTATGCTTGCTATCATCAATAACTTTTACTGACTAGATTCACGTACTGAGACTTAAATTGTTGAAACTAAACGTAGATAGAGATTAAAGGAAGTATCCATGGAAAAGCTCTGTGCTTTTATCTCAGAGTTCCTGATAATATTCTGTCAAAGACATTTCATACCGGTATCTGATATGGAGCGAGCACATACAGGGTTCAGAGTATGATGCCACTAGAGTACATGGAAAACAAATGGTCATGCTTTCATCAGACAGACGTGTAGAGCAGGGCTCGGGAGGCTGAGCTTGTAAGGTCAGGAGACAGACTCTGCGTCTTGGCACTTCTGTTTCATGTGGAGACCCGCAGTTAATACGGTGCTTGCTGAAACTTAAAACAGTTGTATTAGCCGCTTGATTGAGAGGGGGAAGAGACCTAGAATAAACAAAAGTATGTATTTTCAAGACAGCCTAATTGTGTACAGTGTATTTCCTTCCCTGGTGCTCTCCAATCCATCAGACAGAAAAACAGACCAATGAATTGTATCAAAGCATATAAACTGCTAGGGAAGTATAACTCGCAGGCCAGCCGGGGTGCAGCTGCTGAACAATTCTCCATTGTTTCAAGGTTATGGCATAGCTGCTGCTTGCCTGTTGCATTCAATCAACTCGGGTAAATTCTCCTTTGGAGGATAGGATGACTAACTTACACCTTAGAAAACATTCCTTCCCTGCAGTGGTTGTGGGACTCCCAGGGGCCTGGGAAAGTTCAGCTTTGAGAAGGCAAAGAGGTCCCCTTTGTCCCCCCACACCAGTCTGCTATCTCCATCCTTTCCTCTGTTGCAGCCCAGCGAAGCTTCCAGGCAGTCAGAGCTAATTGCGGCTCACTCAGGAAAGTCTTCATTAGTGTCGCCCGCCACACATGGTCACCAGATGTGTGGCCAGGAGGGACAGCAGGGCGAGGCATCCAGAGGAGAACAGCTAGGAGATCCGTTTGAAAGCTTCCTAAGCCGTCTTTGTTTCCAGGTGTATTGTGTTAGAGACACGGTGGCTGGGGACTTGAGGAAGATGAACCGCCTTCCAGTTCAGTCCTGCTCTGGGCTATGAATGGGACTCTTTGTTCTCTTCAAAGCACTGAGACTTTGTTGGTGACTGTCAATGGTGGAGATGTTTCACTTTCTTTATGAGAGGAAATGAAAATGTACCGTGTTATCAAAGTAGGGCTGTCTGGGATTTGATAACACGAAGTTAGAGACTTAGTTTAAGACACAGACTGAGCTTTAAAAATTGTACGTGTGACCTCTAAGAAAACAATCTTCAGGGAAGGGTACATGTGGCAGTTGGTGGTGTGTGTATTATATAACCATGAGAACATGAGTTCAAATCCCCATCTCCCATTTTGGAGGTAGGTGTGGTGGCTTGGGCTTGTTTCTCCAGTGCTGCAAAGGTAGAGACAGGAAGGTCCAGGCGCTTACCAGACAGCAGCCAGCCTGGCCAAATGGATGGGCTTTGGACTCCATATAGACCTGTTCAGAAATTAAGGCAGATGAAGACTATAATTTGGATTCAATCTCTGGGCTGTGCAAATAAACGCGCGTGCGCGTGCACACACACACACACACACACACACACACACGAGAGAGAGAGAGAGAGAGAGAGAGAGAGAGAGAGAGAGCCAGACTGAGAGAGAGAGAGAGACAGAGAGACAGAGACAGAGAGACAGAGAGACAGAGAGACAGAGAGACAGAGAGACTTGGTTTAGTTTCTGTATTTGCATGTATGTGTCATGGATGTATTTGTGTGAGTGTTCATATGTGTGCAGGTTCATGTGTATGTACCTACTTTTATGAAGGTATGAGATTGACCAGGTCTTACCTGAGCTTCCCTTCCCTTTTGTACACTGAGGTAGGGACTCTCTATGAGCCCAACATTTAGACAAGTCTGGCTAGTCAGATGCTCTCCAACTCCCAGGTGCTGGGGTTACAAGTGGCTGCCATCTCCACTGGGCTTTTATGTGGGTTTGGGGATCTGAACTCCAGTCCCTGCTCTTGTGCAGCAGACAGTCTCTGACTGAGCCATCTCCCCTGCTTCATAAACAAGGTCTTCAGATTACAAGTGCCACATGATTGAAAACAGAAGATTTCTCTCTAGCATTTGTGCTTTCCTGTTAGGGATCCGTCTGTCCAGCCATGCCAGACACTACATGCTCCCCATACAGTGAGTGGTACTTCCACTATCAGCAAAGAGTGCTTACTCTGGGCCCTGGAACTTAACTGATTCATATGTTTTATTTATTGTTAAATTTTCTGCAGGCTAGGATTTATTATCCAAATTCTCGAGAGGTTATACAAAGTCACAAGAATTTCTGTTTCTAAAGAGTCTCCATTGCCTTCTTATAATATGCTCAGCTGACTCTAATTTGCACGTAGGTTATATCAGAAGGCCAGTGAGATCCAGCTTTGAAGCTTCTGCTCCTCCAAATGAGGCTGTAGCAAACTGAAACTTTCACAGTGGCCCCATGAACTGGGTTACCACGGAGAGCCTATGAGCTTTAGGTGTTGTTTCTCATTTGGTGTCTGAGTTGACACCTTAAAAAACCTTCACTTTGGGATCATCTTGTACATTTCATTGTACTTTTTATAAGTTAGCTATAATGGGGCTGGAGAGATGGCTCGGCAGTTAAGAGCACTGGCTACTCTTCTGAGGGATTTGATGTCTAGCACTCACATGTTAGCTCACAACCATCTGTAACTCCAGTTCTAACACATACAATGCCCTCTTCTGGACTGTACAGGCACCAGGCCTCCATACTATAATAGACCTATATGAAGATAAAATATTCATGTCCTTACATAAGATAATATTCACAAAACTTAGACACCACTAATCTTGAAAATGTCATTTAATAAATGATGTGTGGAATCATTCATTCTCTATCCAAGCATTCTCGAAGGCTGCTGGAAATTTCACTTTTAATTCTAGGGTAGTATATCAGAAATGATTAGAAAGCAAGGGGGGAGGAAATGAAAGAGGATGGAAGAGCTGAGTGTGCTCAAAGTCCATGCTGTACTCAGAAGCGGTCATCTGATCCCCAACAGTGTGAATAGCACTTGTGCAAGGATTGAAAGAGATACGTTAAGATAATAAGTTGTGACAAAAATAAGTTTCAAACTTTTTAAAGAAATAGTTACATTAATTTCTCATTGACTTGAAAGATCCAAATTTATTTTGCTCTGCTTTGATTTTAACACTTTGAGTCATAGAAGCATTTTAAATTTTGACGAACTCCTTGGACATTCTTACCTGTCTATATCTATCTATCTCTGTGTGTGTGTGTGTGTGTGTGTGTGTGTTTGTGTGTAGACGGGTTTGTGTGTATACACATGATTGTGTGTGTGTGTGTGTATGAAGATAGGTTTGTGTGTATACACATGATTGTGTGTATGTGGGGGGGGGAGGGCTGGAGACCTCATCAAGTGTCTTCTTCAACCACCTTCTATCTTAATTTCTGATCCAGGGCCTCTCACAGAACTGAAAATCAAGGGCTCTCTCAGGTATCTTCTTGCCTCTGCCCACCACTCCTGGGATTGCAGGCCAAGATATTTATGTGGATGCTTGGGACTGAATTTACATCTTTATGCTAGTGTAGCAAGTGTTCTCATGACTGAACCATCATCCCGGATTCTTAATAGGATTCAGGACATCTCAACACTTGACTTCCCAATGTTGATGTCCATGAGTCATGTGATGTGAATGGCCTGGCTGCCCTCTAAGGCCATGGTGATGTTTGTGTTCTGTCCAACTGCCAGGGGGCATGTTGGTACCCATGGCCCTGCTGTGGCCAGGGACCATGGAGATGCCCATAGTCTATGTGACTATGTTGAGGTATCTGGCCTGTGCTGTACCCAGAAATCATGTGGAAGTCCGTGGCTTTTCTGGCCCTGACTACAAAGGGCAAGGCCGCTTCTTCTGCAATAGTAATGATGACTGCAGAGTCATAGTTAAGAATGAGAGACACAGAAGGCTCCTGTAAGTCCTCCTTCCCAAGAAAAAGTCTAGAGAGGAAGCCATTGAAGATGGCTTAAAATTGTGATAAAGGTGCTGAAGTTAGCTTTCCACAATTGATGGCTCTGGCTGAGGTGAAGGACTTAGTTTTGTTTAAGGGGCTGGTTTCAGGGGTTTGGCCATGCTCTGGTGAGTATATGGGCAACATAAATTAGACTTGGTGGATTTTGTTTCTTCTTCTTTGTTTTAGGGAAGGATACAAGGGCAGGGTGGCAGACCTGGGAGGACAGAAAAGACAAGGTGATCAGGTGCATTCTATTCAATTTCCAAATAATCAATTTAAAACATTAGCTTCCAGTTTGTAAATCCCAACTTGGAAATTTCTGATATTAAAAGAGAAAGGAGAGGAAGAAACAGTTTAAACATTAAAAGCTTGGACAATGTGACCCTCACTGTCCCTAAAGTCAGCTGTGGGACTTAAAGTCAGACTTAAAGTCAGAGGAGTCACGAAAAGGCCCTTAAAGATGAAATTTGCTCTCAAATATTTAATTAAATAGAATTAGCAAACTCTACTAAACCAGAACACTCATAATGGACTGTCTTCTCCCTTTCGAAAAGAAGAGAATTCTCAGTTGGTATATTCTGAATGCTAAGGTCCCTCTGCATTTTCTTTATTTAAGACTTTAAAAGCATAGGAGGTTAAAATGGGACATTAGAAGACAGCAATGAACATTTTAAAAAATAAATGCAGTTAGCTCAGTTCAATTCAAGAGGTATGCACTAATAAGGCAAAACTGGGTTCAAATGCAGTTTTATTTAAAAGCAGAAAAAGTATCTGAGGATCCTTGGCTCTGAGTAAATATTCCATTAAGTTGCACTAAATGTGTTACGAAGCCGATGAGGCTTTCTGTTGGTTTTAAAGGCATTATGATCAGTCAGTGAGCAATATAATCAATAATAAAGTGCATAAATCTTCAATTAAGAATGCCAGCACTCTGCAGGGGAAAGCCTACTTTGATTTCCCCCCTTGTATCTCCCGTATATGAGAGCAGCTAGACACCATTGTCACTCAGAAAAATAAATGTGGTTATTTATTTTTAAATAGAATTGATTTTACTTCTACATAATATCAACTGGTACATAGACTGAGACACTAAACATTCTTGCCTCCTTGTGGGGTGTATTTTCTCTTACTTGTTTTAGTGATAGATATAAGACATATTTGAAACCCATTGAATAGCATGAAGTAAATTTCTGCTGCTAATTAGTGTGGCTGAAATAGTAATGATTTCATTCCAAAGGGACTTACAAATGCATATTCTTTCCAATGTGATTCAGACATTAGTCTATAGTCATTAATATTCACTTAAGGCACTCTGGTCTGGGCTCTACATGTAATCCAGCAAAAGATGAGGAGATTTAACTTTTATTGTCATGATTTAATATAGCAGATCTCTTGGTTATCATTCTGGACGAATCTAGGGATTGTAGCAACTTCTCAGAGTCTGTCTGACGTTTAAGTTTTAAGTCAATCTGCCGATTGTACCAGCTGAAGGGGGATGCTTCTCTCTGCTTGCCCTATGCTATAGTCAGCATGGACTTTTTCCACTGTTCAATTCTTAGTTTAATGTCTGATTTACCTAATTGGTACATGATTACTTTAGAATTCAGATCCACCACTCTTGTTACCCTGTGGTATCCACTCAGACACGTCTGCCCCTTCCAATCACTGGGCTTAGTGCTGAGCTCCCCGTGATAAGCAGAGTAGGTACAACTTCCCCGTGATACACAGGTACAACTTCCAGCCTTGTATGATCTTCACAGTACAGGAAAAGTATGAAAATTTTTTCTTCTCAAAACAGTGTCTCATGTATCTCAGGCTAGCCTTGAACTCACTGTGTAGCCTTGGAACTTATGACCATCTTGTCTTTATTTCCTAAGGAATATATAGATATTTAATGAGTACTATAATTATAGTATTACATAAATTAAATCACTCTTACAAACACAAATATTAGATGGTTCCTATTATTTGTATATCCTATATAATATATATAATATATATTATATGTACATATTATATATATATTTATATAATTTATATCACACACACACACACACACACACACACACACACACACATATATATATATATATATATATATATATATATATATATATATATATAATCATGTGTGTCCATATAACATGGACCAGGGTAATGAAGGAGACCAATTAGAGGGGGAAAGGTAGGGGTAGAGGGTAAAAAAGCAATAAGCTCAAATACATGATCTGCTTCCATGAATATGTTCTTATTATATCCAGTGCCATGTGCAGCCAACAAGTGCTAGTAAAATAAAAATATGATTATAGTGGACATAGGCCTAAGATGGAAGTGTGAGCATCAAGCAGCTAATTAAGTCCTTCTCACCACCTAAGCCTTAAGCATCACAGACCAGAATGCTATGGTCTGGAGCTTAGGAAGGCACGGAAACAGAAAGAAATCAAGGAGATACAAGAAAGCAAGAAGGCTTTCATAAATTCATTGTTTTTAATAGCTGAGTAGTACACCATTGTGTAAATGTACCACATTTTCTGTATCCATTCCTCTGTTGAGGGACATCTGGGTTCTTTCCAGCTTCTGGCTATTATAAATAAGGCTGCTATGAACATAGTGGAGCATGTGTCCTTGTTACCAGTTGGAATATCTTCCAATACCAGTTGGATATCATCCTGAGTGAGGTAACCCAATCACAAAAGAAGTCACTTAATATGCACTCACTGATAAGTGGATATTAGCCCAGAAACCTAGAATACCCAAGATACAAGTTCCAAAACACAAGAAAATCAAGAAAGACCAATGCGTGGATACTTCATTCCTCCCTATAATAGGGATTAAAATATACATGGAAGGAGGTGCAGAGACAAAGTTTGGAGCTAAATGAAAGGATGGACCATCCAGAGAGTGCCCCACCCAGGTGGTCCATCACATAATCAGCTACCAAATGCAGACACTACTGCACACACCAGCAGGACATTGCTGAAAGGAACCTGATATAGCTGTCTTCTGGAAGGCTTTGACAGTCCCTGACAAATGCAGAAGTGGATGCTCACAATCATCTATAGGGCAGAACACAGGGTCCCCAATGTAGGAGCTAGAGAGAGTACCCAAGAGCTGTAGGGGTCTGCAACCCTATAGATGGAACAATAATATGAACTAATCAGAACCACCAGAGCTCATGTCTCTAGCTGCATATGTATTAGAAGATGGCCTAGTTGGCCATTATTGGGGAAGAAAGGCCCTTGGTCTAGCAATGTTTATATGCCCCAGTACAGGGGAATGCCAGGGCCAAGTAGTGCGAGTGGGAGGGTAGGGGAGCAGGGCGGGGGGAGGGCATAGGGGACTTTTGGGATAACACTTGAAATGTAAATGAAGAAACTCTCTAATAATAAATAAAAAAAATTTAAAAAAAAAGAAAGCAAGAAGGCACAGCTGAGGGTTATGGAGCTGTGGAGATACAGGCTCCAGTGTGGATAGGAATGTGCAGATATATAGAGTGTTATTATCATCTATTAAGCGTATACTTATGGACTGAGGAGAGTCTTACAGACCTAGATTTTCTCTTTCAAAAGATGCCCCAGGATGCAGAGTAGAGAGTTCACTTGGGGGAAGCAAGGCTGGAAAGACGAGTTGTCTGCCTAACTCTCATCAGTGACCAGGGAAAGACAACCATGAACAGGGAGTTAAAGACGGACTCCATGCCTAATGTTGGAGAAAAGGACTTCAGGGCAGGTTAGTCCCTCATGCACTACTAGAGACCCAAATGGGAATTTGGCATATGCTAGGGATGTGTTCTACCACTGAGCTACATCTCACCCCAGGATGGTCAGTTAATCAGTAGATGGATGGACAAGAGGCAGAGAGTCTCCACCTGAGATGCTTTGAATCACCAGTGTTTTGCTTTTATAGGATGCATCTTAGAATGTTCTCTTCTAAACATGCCCGATTATGAGCCAGACAAGAAATAGAGGATCTCAGAAGCCGAGGGAGGGAGAGGCGGTTTAAAGAAATGGTATTTGTAGAAGAAAGTATTCACTGGTCGCCACACATCTACTTTGTTCATGAAGAGTTTTGGTGCACTGGGCACGGACAAGTATTTAATCAGAAACAAATTTGAAATGTCCATTGAAAGTTGTTGCTATCAATAGGTTTATAACTATAACATCATGGAACAAAGTTCCTAGCATGATCTGGCTTTAAAGCGAACCTGTAAGGGTTTAGTTATGAGTGTGTATTCTTTGTTCTTGTGGTCTCAGTACTGACCATGTCCTGTGGCCTAGTGTGTGTCTGCAATAGCAAGATTGTACTCTCAATGGTTGCCACATCTCCTAAGTGGTGAGATGCCATTGGTTCTGTTGCAGGGGCTGCAGAGAAGTCTAGGTGCCCAATTTAACATTCCTGGCCAGGTTAGCAGCCTCCCAAGATCCAAGCCAGACTTCTTCAGCCTGACCCCAGCAAAGTGGGATTCTTTTTCCTAGTGTACTATTCAATTACAATCCATTATTTTCCTAAACTATCTTAGAGAAGAAAACTCACACACATATACACTCACTCACACACACACATATACATACAAACACACAAATACACACAGAGATATACACAGACATACACACACTCATACACGCAAACATATACACATACACACCATACACACACATGCACACGAGCACACACCCACACTCACACATACACATATACATACATACACATATACACACAGATATACACTCAGCCATACACACATACATACATACATATATACACACACTCATATATACAAACATATATACATACATACACTCACATATATGCATATGCACACACATTACACACATATACAAACACATATACATACACACACTCACATATACACAATACACACACTCATACATATACACATGCACACACATACACACTCATGCATATATACATGCACACATATACACCCACACACACAAATACACAGACACATACATGCATATGCATAGGCACACAGAGACACACACACATACATACCCCTATACATACATATATGTATAAAATATACATACACACTCACACATACATTTGTATTTGCCTTTGGGTTTGTGACAAGTTCACACTATGTAGTTTAGGCTGGCCTTGACCTACTAATTGGTGAGCCCCTGCCTCTGCTCCCTAAGTACTGAGATTATAGATCTATAGGCCACCACTCCCAGTGGACACTTGTGAAGTTTATCTCACTATATGACCTTGGCTGGCCTAGAACTGTGGAGAAATACCAGACTGTCTAGAACTCATCAAAATCCATGTGCATCTGCCTCTCAAATGCTGGGATTAAAGGTGTGTGCCACTATACCCAGCTACAGTTGATGTTTTGACTAATAGAGTTAATTTTATAAATGTTCCATGACATTTTCAAGGAAAATATTTGAAATGATCTCAACTTTTTCCATGCATATATCCTTGGTAAATATTAGTAGGGTATTTAATTTTCTCGTTTATTTTGTTGCATATGGTTTGCAAACAAAGTAAGTCAGTAAGTTTTGCAAGAAGATAAACATTTCTCATCCCTGTTAGACTCCATAAGCTTTAGTGTGTTTATTTGTATGGGTGTGTGTGTGTGTGTGTGTGTGTGTGTGTGTGTGTGTGTGTGTATAGTAAAGGTGCATGTTTTTAAAATCTGGAATTGGGTTAAACTTCCATGCATTTTCTGAAGTTTGTCTTAAATATACAGATTAAGTAAGTACTACATTCAAAAGGGAAATGTAGCAGCTTTAAGAAAAAACTCTGGATAGTCATCCAAGAGTAGTCATAGGGCAAAAGCCTAACCATGTTTCCTGAGAGTGTTTCCTCTTAGACAGCTGCCTGCTGTGTAGGGAACCTAGCACCCACCCATGAAGCTACCCTACCTGAGCACTGAAATTGACACTTATAACTGGTTAGAATCCATAGTATGTTGAAGCCCCACAGTCTTTGTGTCAGATAGGGGATTTAATTTGAAATGGCCAAGTCTTTACCTTTTTGAGTGTTTCAGAAGGCAAGCATCACTATTGCCCTTTGAGAATTCACTCAGTCCACAGAGGAGCCATGTGCTAGTTCTAAATACAAGCTTACTGGTGTTGTTGAGACATTGGGTCCTCCTGGGTGGTGACTGCCATCTTCCAGTGTGACAGTAAGTTGTTTCTAAATTTACTTTATCTAAAAAGGTCTTCCATTAAGATATAGCTCTTTTCCAGCTCAAAGGGCCCTCTCCCACTAAACTTCTAGAAAACGAGAAAGCTTGGGGCAATGACACCAGCTGAAATGACCTTGTCAATCTTCAAGACAGAAGTGTTTCTTTACTATTCAAAGAATTGTGTCCAGTATTAGGAAAGGACAATGGTGACCGACTGTCAACTATTACAGATTTTTGTAGAATAGAGGTCAAATTGGAATGAGCTCACACCTCGATTATATCATGACCATGTCTGCAGAGGATTCTTAGATGTCTCTTTGGATGACACCAGGCTCCCAAACATGGGTTACACAGTCACTTCTATGCCCAATGATCTGCGTGACCCTTTTGGCACACCTCAAGTTGCTCTCTCCCCAGTCACGTGAGATCTCTGGCCACTGCTTTCCTCAACAGCTAGCTTGCAGCAGCATGCTCAACACCTGAGAGGCTCTCTTCCCTGTGCTGCTCTTTTCAGTAAGTTCAAGTCGTGTTCTGACTTTCTGCTGGAGAAGGAAAACCTTCCTGCCTCTGAGTGGTTCTCCCAGCTCCTTTAAAGGGTCAATCTTGGTATCAAGTCAGGACATTTTTTTATGGTGTTAGAATCTCACAGAGCCTCTTGTGATTGTTCTCTGTATCTAGGCCTGGGCGATTCCAACCACAAGAACACTGTCACCTTTCAGTCAACCTTGGACCACCAATGGCTTCATCTGTGTACCACACACAGTGGGCCTTCAGTAAATGCCTGTTTACAACAAGATAAATGGATGGATGAATACCATGATTTCCCCAAACAAATGAATTCAACATGAAAAGCCTTTACAGGGCACCGTGGGATTTCACAGAGTAAATTCCCATGACTAAGTGGAGACCCTTTGAAAGTGCTTGCTTTTCTTGTGTTGGATGGAGACATCTGAGGCTGAAGTATGGTTTATCAGTTTGGATGGTGTAAATATAAAGTCCATGCTCACTGGTGTCTGGACCTCTGTTGGCATGCCACACTCCATTAAGTACTCCAGTGAGTCACACCAGACATAAGTAATACTTATCATTGTTGCATTAAGGCACTGGTAAGGACTCCAGGAGGGGGAAAAAACAAGTCTTAGAATTTGCTCATTGAATTCTCCAAACTGTTTTGTTGTTGTTGTTGTTTTTTTGTTTGTTTTTTTGTTTTTTACATGGATTTGTGAGAATTTAATAATAAATACACCTAAAGAAGTGCATTTTTCTTTACACTGTTGCTTTTCTTTAAAAGTTACAAGACACATTAACCTTTCTTCAGAGGTTTTTTGTTTTCGTTTGTTTTTGCTTTGTTGTGAAGAGGAACCAAAATGACTGAAATGTCATTTAGGGTACACGCCTCACTCTGGAGGATGGGCTTATCATGATCCTCAGACTGTGCAGTTAGTAGCATTTCAGTATTGGCAGGGTGAAGAAGGTTTTTTGTGTCATTGTAAGTCTGTTGTCTAGACATTTGTGTCTTACCTGCTAGAGAGACACTCCTATTCGCAGGCTACATCAGCACATGGGGCTTGGAAAAAGAAGAAAGCCCCAAGGTAGAAGGAAATAGAGCTTCTTGGGAAGGAATGGGTGACCCTGTGGTGTCTGGAAGCATGGACCTTCCAGGCAAAGCATCTCACATGGCCATGCAGGCATTCTTATGTTTTGAAAGCAGAAATCTGATGGATTGTATCCTCCCTGAACTTCCCTTTCACAGGCAGATGTTGCTCTCCCTCATCACTGTCTTATCTTATCGCCTTCCCAATGATCTTGTGACATCATTGGGTGGGTCCTTACCCTGTCACTTGCTCACACAGACGCTTCTTGGGACAGAGAGCAAGGTCTGTGGGCTTGTTGCCAGCGGTGTCCAGCACACACCATAAGCCAGCAGTTGTTGAGCTGTTTTCTGCAGGGCAGAAATCATCTTCTTTAATCCCTGGTAATAATAACGCTTTTGTCATATTGAAGGGGAAAGAAGAGAAGCAATTGAGAATGGCCTGAGAGGATGACTGTGCGCCTCTCAGGTCCAGCAACAAGAGGAGGACAATGATGGCCCTCAGAGCTACATATGGTCTTCCTTCCGAGGGAGTTGATTAAGCAGCTCCGGATGAAATTGAAATCCTGTTATTTGACCTTTGTCTGGCCTGGGAGGGCTGCAATTCGCATAACAATTTCCTTTTGTTCTTTGTTTGGAATTATTAATCCAACATGAGCCTCGAATTAATCAGGAGTAGTGCATACTACTTTTCTAATTCAGGGCTCCGCTGCCTGTGTCTTTTTTAATTAAGGCCGAATGATAGCAGGCCTTCACCCTGATTGCCACACTTACCAACCACACATTGAGGGATGAAGAGGCCAAGCAGCCAGACACAGATTACTTCAAGGTTTTACTTAATTGTTTTCTTCCTTTAAATAAAAAGCACTGTCTGAACATTGAGGCCAGGCTGGGAGAAGACCTCTGTGGCTGTTGCTTGTTTTGATTCTGGGGGCAGAGAAACTCAGGTTAGGATTGGTTCCTACCAATTGTCCAAGCTACAATTTCATTACTTATTAAAGTATACCTCATGTTTTCATTGGGCCTGGAAGCTTGGTGAGTGTTGGGTCCTATGTCAAAGCTCCTTTGCATTCTGAAGCCTTTGATAAGGTTTTTCCTCAGTGATTGCTCAAGTGATTAAGAACTAAGCAGGGCACATGTGAATCCAGACCCCGTGACCCCACTGTTGCATCTTCTACTTTGTCCTAAGGGACTTGCCTGCTGAAAGATCACTGAGGAGTCTGGCCTATCCAAGGAAGAACTTTCTGGAATAAGTTTTGAATTGCCTCTTCTCTCAATTACTTCTCATAGTTTAGGAGGGCTGTGTTCAGATCTAGATCAAATGATGTTCTGTGAAATTATATTCTGACTTACAGAGTTCCTAAGCACAAGGTTAGTAATGGGAGACACAGGACAGACTTGAGACCACTTTTGAAGTGAACTTGTAAAGGTGGATCTTCTCCTCAGATGCTCAGAAGCTTAGAAACTGAGTCTTCTCTGCATGTGTGAGTTTAGCTATGGACAGAGAACACAGTTGAATAAGGAAATGATAATAAGCAGCAGCAAGATCCTGCAGGGCTGTGCTGGCTGGAGGAGAGGCTGGTCTGTGCTGGCTGGAGGAGAGACTGGTCTGTGCTGGCTGGAGGAGAGGCTGGGCTGGGCCGGCTGGAGGACCTGCAGGGCTGGGCCGGCTGGAGGACCTGCAGGGCTGGGCCGGCTGGAGGAGAGGCTGGGCTGGGCTGGCTGGAGGACCTGCAGGGCTGGGCCGGCTGGAGGAGAGGTTTTGCCTCCCATGCTTACAGGCCTATATCAAGGTCAAGGCTTGGTGATTAGTTTACTTCTCTGCCCGAGATCTGCTAGATCTTCAATGGGTAGGCAGTTGCTATACTACCCATAGACTTGAGGATGGCAAGCGTTTTAGTTTACAGCCACTGCTATGCTTCAGGTGGGTTTCCTGTAACAGTTGTTCGAGGTCCTATTATGTGAATTTTTGTCCTTTTATTTTTTTGAAATTAAAATACAATTATATCATTTTCTCCCTTTTCTTCTCCCCATCCCTTCCTGTGCACCAGATTCACAGCCTGTATTTCTTTAATTGGTTATGTATGTGTGTGTGTGTGTGTGTATGTGTGTGTATAGAGTATGTACATGCATATACATTCCTATGTCTATAAATCCAATCTGCTTCAGTCCCTGTAACGCTGTTTGTGTCTATGGTTCCAGAGATAACCATTTGGATAACAAATCCATGGGCTCTTCCCTGAGGGAACTCTTCCTCTTTCTCTCAGCATCTCTTAGTTGCTTGTAGTGTTTTGTCTGTGGTTGAGGCCTATGAGAGTTTTTCCTTTTTTATGTTAGTGTGGTTTTGGGTGTCATCCTTGTTCACAACGTGTTGCTGAGACTTCTGAGGAGAGCTTCCCTGACATTTCTAGGAGGTAAAATTCCACATTTGGATCTGTCAGAATCGTCCAGAAAAGAGGGCCTTCTACCAAGAATAAGATCCTGAATGGGGCGTCAGGACCCCACAGGTCAGGGAATAGCTCTTTGGTTAAATTATCATATGGCTCCAATGTTTCCTTTCCCTTTCCATTGGTGGCAAGGTTCCAGAAGAAAGCAAAGCTACCTCTTGCTTCTTAATGTACATTGTTCTAGTTCTTCCATTTTAGTGAGGAGTGAGAGTCTGATTGACAGGTATGCGGACCCTGTGACTCTCGTTCCTATAGTTGATCAGGGCATCAATAGGACAATCAAAATTGTGGAGCGTCAAACACGGACAGAGGCTGCTTTTGAGCTTGTAGTGTGTGTAAGTGTGTGTGTGTGTGTGTGTGTGTGTGTGTGTGTGAGAGAGAGAGAGAGAGAGAGAGAGAGAGAGAGAGAGATGACCAGTGAGAATGTAGGTTCAGAGAGTTGGCAGCATAATTGAAGACTGACAGGAACAGAAAGGTTTGAACATGTGAATGCAGGCTAATGAGCAGGAGCCTTGGAGAGGAGATCTGTGGGAAGGAAATGATGAGGCCAGTCCGGAGTTCATCAGAGTAGAGGACATCCTACTGGATCCTACCCATTATTGGAGAGTTGGCTCCAGACAGAGATAGAGGCATGTCCTCTGGCCCAGCAGGGATGTTATGTAGCAAGGAAGATTGCTTGAGATGTGAGCAGATGCAGGAGGAGGGAGGGAGGGCATCTGAAAGCGATAGGGATGCTGGCAAAAGAAAGCAGTGATTATCTGGTGCTGCCACAAGGGGCTGAGCAGAGGGAGAAAGGACCACAGGGGCTCTTGGGTGGTGCTGGCAGCTGGGGTATGGGTGGGGCAGAGGCTCCCAGCTGTGCTCAGCTGCCCAGGGTGGATTAGCAGAAGAGACAGACTATGCACTTGGCTCAGGATGGGAGTTCTGGCAAAAAGTGAGAAAGGCTAAAGAATAGTTGATATTCCTGATACCTTGCTCTGAGTGACTCCTCAGTCAAACAAAAAGGTAAACTGAATTACTGACAAGGGGAGGAAATGGAAACAGAAACTAGGGGAGGCTAGATCACATCTCAAAGTCAAACGCTCTTCCCAACACGGTGCCCACTCATCTCGCCCTTCAACACATTTTGTTATTTCCATCAAGATGATTTTATTGAGTCATCTAGTGAGTTATAGGATGAGAACATTTCTTGTAAGGATTACACAAATCTCAAAAGTAACCCTTGTTTGGTGAGGAGATTCCCATTTTACTGTAAATGTCAAATCTGTGGAAAATCTAGGAGCAGAAACCCAATTATTTATGAGCAAATACCCTTGGCTTTTTGAGGCAGGTCACATGGCTTTGCTGCCTTTCTCTCCTGGCTTGGATTCATTTGCTCTTTTCCAATCTTTGGAAAAGGTTGATAGCTCTACACAACCCCACGTTTCCAAAAGGCACATGCCAAACTCTTTGGGGGTTGTGATACACCCAGATGGTCAACCTGCCTTTTCCCTCCTTCCTTTCCATTTCTGCAAATGTTATTACCAAATACAACAAATTTTCCTCCAAAGTCATTAGAGCCCATTTGGCTTCTCCTCTAATCTGTGCCACTTGTTACCTTCTGATTATTCTGTGAGAGGATTGAGTTGTCTTGTTGCTAACGGCCAAATGACCAAGGGATTAATGTGTTTTCTGTCCCTGGCCAATTGGTTTGTAGTCAGTAGTTATTTATGGGGAAGTCGGGGGCCATTGGTTCTCAAGTATATGCAGCTGTACACTTCAGACTCCCGAGTCCATAAGCAAATGTAGACTTACTTTATCATGTTTGGTTGTATCTCTCCCCACACTGATTAGACAATCTGTTGCCATTTATGAATGAGCCACAACATGGCTTGGGATTCTCTTTAATTATTTGGATTCCATGTTGCAGAAGACACAGTGGTTTCGATTCACATCATCCACTGGGGGCCTGCCCCTCCTGTCACTAGTGACAAATTGCTCCTGGAGAGAACAATCTTACATATTTCCCACTGCATGTCCGCCAGGCCACTGTGCCTGGCTCAGCTGCCGAGCGAGGACCCTCATGGAGACATTGATGACGGTGTGGCCTTGGCCTTTCTCCCTCCAGCTCTGCTCTTTTGGACATAAGGTAGAGATTACCACTAATGGTCTGTCATTTCCTAGGAGCTCCTCCCCCTGAGCTGTGTCACTGTGATTTCTTTTCTGCCTCCATTGAATGGGAGTCTTTGATGTCACAGGAGAGAATGCTGTTGGCTAACAGTCTAGAGGCTGCTTCCTTTGAGCTAAACACCACAAGAAAACAAACGTGATCTATCATACTTCATTACCAGTGGTTCCCCCTTTTGGGGTCTCTCTCTCTCTCTCTCCTTTTTTAAATGTCAGAGTTTTCTCCTGACAGGAATCGGGAAGATATGTGTGATTAAGAGCAGTAATAATGTGTATTGCATTGTATTGTAAATGACCTTCCCAAGCCTGCTACTTTATGGTCCCGCTGGCATTGGCTCCACAGCATTTCTGACGACTCGGTATATACAGTGTATTAGCGCAATGGAGATCATTATGTGGCCTGTATTTGAGTCATTTTTATTTAAGATGCCAAACAATAAGCTGTTGATTGGGGGAACAAGAGGCGAACAATAATGTTCTGTGTCGTATAATACACCACCATTTTCCAGCTTTGCTTCAGAAGGGCCCTCGTCATTGTTTTTGTATAAAAATGGTTCTTAGGAGGAGGAATATTTTGCTGAGGTATGTCATTATTTTGCAAATTTCTATTATCTCATCATGTTGTCTTCATTGTAAATTGCAGCTAATTAGGAACCTAGTTAGAGCCCCAGCTTTGAGGCCGGCTTTTCTGTGAAAAGAGCCCACCGATTACCGCGCTACAAGAGAGGAAGGGGAGAGAAAAAGAGATTAATCCGGTTACCTAGGCGACACTCGCTTCCATCTGTGAGGAACAATACAGTTTTGTTTCCTTGGCTCAGTTCAGATCTGTTTTGTTTAGAGGGAGAGAGAGAGAGAGAGAGAGAGAGAGAGAGAGAGAGAGAGAGAGAGAGAGAGAGAGAGAGAGAGAATGAGGAGAGGCCTAGGAAAGGAGAGACCTAGCTTCCCACAATGCCGAGTTGTGTCTGGCCCAGGCTTAGGGGCTTGATTTCTCTGTAAGTTAGAGGTCTCAGGAGAGTGAGAAGATGAAAGAGATAAACTCCGAAGGTCACGACCTCACCGTACAAAGCCAGCAGTTTTACCTCCAAATCCCCTCCCCCCCCAAAGTACTTAAGGAAAACAATAGTCTGTGGTTCTCCACGCTGGGTAGTTCCTGTTTAAAAAACAAAACAAAACACGGTGAACGTGAATTTTAAGCTATTTGAAATTTTGTAATGAGTAAAATAATTGATAGTTCTAGGAGTCTATTTGTAAGTCTAATTTGTGCCCAGGCGAGTTATTGTAGACTTTCCTACTTTCTTCCTTCTTTGGTGTGGTCAAACCTAGTGACTCTCTAATGAATAGGGCAAGCGGGCTGCTGGCCTTGCTGAGGGCTGGGGCTCCTGAAGACTCAATTCCAGATGCTTTTGACAGGCAGCACTGCAATGTCAAGTCCTGGGAAGATAGCCTTCCCCCTGCTTGGCCCCCCTGTAGTGGGACTGCCTGCTGCCCTCTCCCTTTTTAGGAGGCATCAGAGGAAGGACTATGGAGGGCTCTGGAGAAGAAAGAGTCCAGAAGAGGCTGAAGTTAGGCCATTTTCTGGGTAATTGGCAGATTTGCATCCTGGATAAGTACAGTGCTGTGGACCTGGTGCTCCCACCGCTTCCCAGCCATCGCTTCCCAGCCATCACACTCATGCTCATGAGTAGGTATCCCTATGCAGGGTGATTCATGATTAAAGGTGGCTCCTAGAGAGGGATGCAGACCTTCCTGAGGATTCCTGATCCATAGAGGCTCAGAGTAAGCCAGGGTCTGGTTCCTCTTACCCCATCCTGCAGAATCCTTGTCTCATGACCAGGGATATCATCGCAGTTCTTCTTCCAAACCACATTCCTAAACTTCCAAAGGCACAGAAGTTCTCACCTCCAAAGGCGCTGTCCATTTCTCCTGTCTCATTTGAAAACGAAGGAAAAATCAGATCATGGGATCTCATGTAGCCCAGGCTCATATGGACTTTCTATATAGTCAAGGATGACCTTGGATTCTGTATCTTCCTGATTCCTATCTCTAAGACCTGGGATTGCAGGTGAGGACCACCACACATACCCAGTTTTATGCTGGTATGGAGTTCAAGTCCAGGGTTTCATATATGATAAGCAAGCTTTTAAAAAATTGGTCTAGCCTGATGCCTTGTCTCCTGTTGGGCTACTTAGAGCTCTGACATTGTTGATTCCCTGTACTATTTGACCACCAAAATAGGACTTATAAGTGGTCTCAGTGGTCTATAAGAATACCAGAATTGTGGAATTCTAATTTGTTATAGTATTCATTATATTTTATGGATTAAAATCAACAATAAAATGTTGGCTCATATCCCAAACCTTATGCCCCCCCCCAGATTGTCTTTTATTTGTTGAACTCTTTCTACATCAGCCATGGGTTCCTCATGGGGGGCAAGATGCAGAGGAGTCCAGGGGTGAAGACCTGCAAGGACAGTCTTTCCTAGGACCAGGTTGATGAGCCCGGGAAACCCTTGGCAGTGTGATTATAGGTATTGCAGAACATCCTTCTTTTGATTGGTAAGATGGTCTCTTCTTCACTGCAAATGGACTGGTTTAAACATTCTTAGGATGATTTGGCCTCTTAGGGGACTTGGCCTCTGCACCTCTTTTTATCCCCTATGAAAAACTCTGAAATCTACATAGAAATATGGGGAAGTTCATATGGCACAAATTCAGCCTGACCCAGGAAAGCTTTCTTTATAGAAAGGCTTCTGGCTCTAAGGGTCACTCACCAATGGAACATCAGGGTCTCCTTCCCTCATCTTTGTGGAAGGCTAGCAATCCTAATTCATGTTCCCAACTAGACTAAAGTTTTGTGGGACTCAGCCTCTCTACAAGGGCTGTACGTCACTATACCTGGGGAAGGTTTGGAATCAAAGGGCAAACATTGTTTGCCATGCACAAGACAAACCTGTTCCTTCTGTGTAGAACAGATCTTTTACCACTGATTGTCAACTTTCTGTAACACTGCAGAGGCTGGTGAGATAAGAGTAGATCCTTCTTAGAAAGGGGAACAAAATACCCATGGAAGGAGCTACAGAGACAAAGTTCAGAGCAGAGACTGAAGGAATGACCATCCAGAAACTGCCCCACTTGGGGATCCATCCCATAAACAACCACCAAACCCAGACACTATGGCAGATGCCAACAAGAGCTTGCTGACAGGACCCTGATATAGCTGTATCCTGAGAGGCCCTGCCAGTGCCTGACTAATACAGAAGTGGATGCTCATAATCATCCATTAGATGGAGCACAGGGTCCCAATGAAGGAACTAGAGAAAGTACCCAAGGAGCTGAAGGGGTTTGCAGCCCCATTGGAGGCTGCAAAAATATGAACCAACCAGTACCTCCAGAGCTCCCTGGAACTAAACCACCTATCAAAGAAAACACATGGTGAGACTGGTGACTCTAGCTGCATATGTAGCAGAGGATGGCCTAGTCGATCATCAATGGGAGGAGAAGCCCTAGGTTCTGTGAAGGCTCTATGCCCCAGTATAGGGGAATGCCAGAGCCAGGAATGGAAGTGGGTGGATTGGGGAGCAGCGGGGAGGGGAGAGGATAGGGGATTTTCAGAGGGGAAACTAGGAAAGGGGATAACATTTGAAATGTAACTAAAGAAAATACCCCAAAAGAAAAAGAAAATAAAAAAAGAAGCTCTAGGAAGAAGGAAAGGTGGGAAAAGAGCACATATCTTTTTTGTTCTTTTTTTTTTCTCCAATTTTTATTAGGTATTTATTTCATTTACAAGAGTACATATCTTAAAGAAACAAAGAGACAATGAAGTAAACACACACACACACACACACACACACACACACACACACACACACACACACAAACAAAACAGTAGGTCATAGTAAACAGACAGTTGAGGTCCTGCTCCTGTCCTGGTAGCTTCCAGGTGAGCTTGACACGTTCCTGAGCAGAAAGGATGACCTTGTCTCATCCTCCTTCCCCACTATCCACCCTCTGCCTCCTCCCTTTGGAGGCAGTAACTTCTAATGCTCTGCCCCTGAAATGTGGATCAGAATGGATGGAGAGGGTGCCACCTGCTGATTTCTCATTCTAAAGCATTCCGATTGCTCCGGAGGTTTCTCAGAGGAGTTTTAGAAACACCTGGCAGCAGAAGGGAACAGAAAGCCTTGGTCTTCGAGGGTCACAGTTCCATCCTCAGTAAGCGATCATTTGCTGTGACAGGATTCAGGGAATGACTATGAAACGCTTTCACTCATCTAAGTATTTTCCATGTTGACTCATTAATTTCAGAAGAACTTAATTATGGATCCTTTGCTGAGCTGTCATATCTTTCCTCGTATGGTATGACGTAAGTCGTGTGGCGATCAAAGGCAGGAAACTTCTTGGTCACGTGATTTTCACCCTGTGGGGTAAAATGCGTCCAGTGAATCCTTGCATTGTGGGTCGGCTTGGATGTGGTATCATAAATTAGAGTCTTCATTCTGTCTGCAATGGATACTTTCTTTCAGGTGGCCCTGACCACTATGAATGGAAATGACTTAAAGAAACATAAACTTTGACTTGTCCCATGAATGACCCACTAATAATCTAAGTTAAGATATTCTAAAAACTTCCCATCCATGTTCTTCCTGGTGATGCTTGAGAAAATCTTGTTAGTTTTTAAACATAATTATTAGAGTATTAAAAGCTCACACAGTATGAAGAATTAGGGAATTTGATATATTTAGAAAGTCTAAGAGTACCTTACTATTTAATAGAAATAAAAGCAAGCTGCCGGAGTAATTGTCTATTTAATGTGATTATATCAGAGAGACAAGTTTAATTTTTGTCATACTTGCCTCCACCGTTAATGATTATATGTCTGTCGATTGTCCCGTGGTGTTACCCACTTGCCTTACATACATAGAGATATCCCTGATGGTGAATGTATACGTTTGATGTGATAGGGTTTCCTATTTTTTAATAATGTAAACTATGCTTTAACTTACTAGGACTATAAATGAGGTCTGTGTGGTTACCTCTCCCATTTTTCCTCCCTTCTTATCTCCATGATTTTCATGTGTTCTGTCATCCCCTCTACTAGAACTGCTAGTTAAGATGTAATTTTTAAAGTTTCCCAAGATGTGAGGTGGGTTGATGTGTGCTCATGCAAAGTCAAACTCCTCACTGATTGGGGTTGATTTGAGTCTAATTGATGCTCAGAAGCAATGGCTATTAACCCAGGCCTCCAGTGCCGCAGAGATGCTGTTCCTAGTCAACTGAGGCATGAATCAGGTTGCAGGCAAAGCAGAAGAATGGGCAGCAAAGGAGTTGTTACCACAATGGGGCTGCTCTAGATTTGGGCCAGAGCCGTCAGCGTCTCCAGTTACCCTATTACACAGAAGCTATTAACAAAATATATGTGAACTCTCCCCATTTGGAAGAAGTTAAAAATAAGAATAGAAGCCAAGAAAGGAACTACAAAATCACAACCGGGGACATTTGTGTGTACATGAGGTGGATCTGTGCTTGTGTCCCTGTGTGCATGTATCCTACATGCTTGTCCATGTAACTGCATGGACATGATTTTCTGCCTTATAAATTGACTAGTTCCCATAGGTCTTCTGCAGATAAGTGGTCCTGTATGGATAAAGCAGGATAATGGTCTGAGCAGTTTTCCAGCTAAAACACATTGGTGTCTTGTGACATCAGCTTTTTTATTTCCTCTCTATTAGAAAGTGCATATGAGACTTCTTTAAACGAAGGGGCAATATTATTGGCCACAGGGCTTATCCCTTTTCCATCTTCCATGCTCACACTGCTACTATTTTAGAATATATGCTGATTTCTAAGGAACAATTCTCTAAGAGATTGGAGGGGCTGGTCATTTCTCTTTCTATGCTTGGAAGTCAGGTGTGGCCTTCTTTAGCGCACCCGCTAGCCCGTTTGTCTTGTTCAGGCTAAGGGGCTGCTACCACATCTGTCCTTCTGCCTCTCTTTATGTAATGTTTTTCTTACATGATTCATGCTTTTCAGATTATAATGAAATGCATCATTTCCAACGACTTCATTTGCATACTCCTCCTCCAATTTGATTGCTTTAGCTCATGTCTCACCTGGACTTCTGTCTTTAGCTGCAATCAGAGCTCAGGCTAGCGTCCTCTCAAGGCCTTGCTGGGCTGGGAGCACAGAAGCTGCTGCTTGGTGTCCGGTCTCTCAGTGAGGATGGCTTGGCATCTCCCCCTTTGGCGAAGCCCTTATGTGGTAGTCTCTTGCATAGCAGCTGACCTCTTCCTGAGGAAGGAGGGTCTTCCAGAAGACCCAGGTGGTTGCAGTGAGACTTCTCCTAATACGGGACAACATCTCCACTATGTTCTATTTGCCATAAAGATCCTTCCTGGAGGTGAGCTCACATGGCCTCTATTCTGGGAGGCACAGTTGACCAGGTTGCTGTCTTTGCAGACTTGGTGCAGGCATCTCTAATGCATTAATTTATACTAGTTTGGGGAAAAAGACACTTCAGTAACTTAGCAGTTAATCTTCAAGAGCTCAAAATTAAGATCTTCTAAAACATGCCCTGAAATCCAGAAAGTCTAAAAAGTATTTTTTTTTACTTGATATTAAATTGTTTGTGTTGAAGCTTTAAAAAACAATTGCTCATATTTACTTCAAGCTCTCCTTGTAGGTTGTCCATTCAAGCTTCCTCAACACTAAATTCCCCTGACTGACATAATGAGGCCCTATCCGCTAAACCTGTTGTGTCAAAAATCTTCTTGAAGTGTCTTCATTTACATATTTCTAACATTGTGGAAACAATCATAATAGCCCGTGCTGTCAGGTCCATTGTAGCAGGCTTTCAGTCTCTGATTGACGGGGCTAATAATTGATACTAGGGGTCTATCTATTAGCGTTGCTGTTTATTTGGCATTATATTCAACAGAACAGGCACCGGGAATCCTTGGAAATGCTACGGTAAATGTAGCCATGGATTCTTCACTCTTGTCATTACCGATGGTTTGGATCAAACTGTCCCTAAATTAGTCAACTGGAAACAGAACAGTCTTCATCTTTTCTTTGGCATATTTCTGATGCCTAGAATCATCTTCTCTGTCATTATTTCAGTTTTGTTGAGTGGCAGCTATACTTCAGAATTTCAAAGGAGCTTATGCCAAAGAAGGTAAGTATTGCTTTTCTTTGCTGTTCCCTCTTCCTGACTGACCATTTAGACTCCTGGGAATCTGACAGGTAAGAAGATAATTCAGATATACATAATAGGAAGCTCTTTAGCCCTCTCTAATTCTGACTGCCTTTATCCCCTCAGTTAAGACTAAGCATAGTGGAAGAATGGCCTCCAAACACATGTTCGTGATAGTTTGATTTTTTTTTTTTTTGCACTGGCTGTGGTACAAAAGAGTATACTAGGTGCAGGCTAAAATGTTGTTACCTGCTTGGCTGGTCCAGATAGTAACAGAAACCCTGAGGGGAGTCCAGCTAACACAGCTAGGCCTAGGCATATCTGCTTGTTTTCTTATGGGAAAGGTGCTCAGGATGAGGTCTCTCACCCCATACAGAACCCAAGTGCATCTGTGCTGAGTGCAGAGTCTGACTGACTCTTTAAGGAGGACAATGAAGTGAGCTTTGTCATGAACATTCCCAAGCTTCCTTCTTCTCACCTCTCAGGCTGTTGACCTATTTATCACCTCGCATATGACAAGAACGTTTCTCTAGACAATCTCCTGCTTTCATATTTTTTCTGTTATATGATTCTGATAAAAAGATGAGGATTCTCCTTTTGTTCCTAAGAGTGACTATCAGATGCCCTACAGGGGATTTCTATCTACCCTTCGGTTCGCTTCTGTCAAACATTTTCTGAGAAAACAAAACTCCCAAGTTGAGACACCCAGTGTCAACCACCAACAATGGTGTAATGAACAGAACAGAGATCTGCTGTAGAATCCACAGGTTGTCTCTCTTCCATGAGGGAATCTTGCAGTCTCCACAAAGAACCCTTTTACCTACAATTTCTCACAGCAAGATATGTTTCCTATTAATAATTACTACACAGACCTTTGACATTAATGGGCCCATCCTAAACTAGGCATTGAACAGGTCTAGGATGAACATCTACTAAAACAATTCCACATGCAGATAGAAGATTTAAGTACTTCAACTATAAGACTTTTATGGGTTTCCTTACCCTGATAGGAAAAAGCATTGTGAAATCTAGTGACTAATAGTTGATGCTTGCCATAAAACAAAACAAAAACAAAACAAAATCAGTTCACAGATTCGCTCATGTTTATGCTCTCTTCCTTTTAGTGAAGGTTCTCAGATGACAATTTCTATTTGCACTGGTCACTGTGGTAGTCATGTCTCTGGTACAAATCCTTCATTCAGAAAATGATTTTCCAGTTCATGGGCACTATTGCTGGGTACTTCTGTTGATTAGTAATGGATTCTAGTGAACTGACGTGAGGAAACGGCCAAGTGGAACATACCTATAGTCCTGGCATGTGGAAGGAGTCTTTATTTGTTCTCTAAACTATAGAATTCATGAATGAAGCTGAGGGGGATAGGTTTTATCTTGTGATATTTTAAATCACAAATTATAAGTGTCAAATTCAATGGAGGTGCTAATTAATTTTTTGTTACCTTGATATAAACTGGAACCATATGAGATTGAGTCTATCAGATTTCCTATAGGCAATACTATGATGATTGAAGTGGGAGGTCCTAGAGCACTGTGGGAGGTGCCATTCCCTAAGCAGGTGGTCTTGAAGTATGTAAGACAGCTGGCTGAGCAAGCCTTGAGAGCACCCAGTACACAGTCTTCTTCTGTGGCTTCCCTACATTTCCTGCTTCTGGGTTCCTGCCTTGAATTCCTGCCCTGACTTCCCACAATGATGGAGTACTACATAAAGCTGAAATAAACCTTTTTTTGTCCTCAAGTTTCTTTTGGTCATAGAGATCATCAGGTCATAGTGTTCATCAGAGCAGTAGAAAGCAAACTAAGACAGTGGCTCATTAGTATTTTCCATGTCTTATTTAGGGTGTGTGTGTGTGTGTGTGTGTGTGTGTGTGTGTGTGTGTGTAAGAGAGAGGGGGGAAGAGACAGAGAAAGAGATAGACAGAGATAGACAGAGATTAGTGTCTTTTAAATTTTTTTCCATTTAGTAGCTTGTCTGATTGGTTAGCATCCATATTTTCCCTTGAGAGCCTTTATAATTCTTTTGAGCTTCTGTAAGGCTAGTAATGGCCAGTTTTTGCTTTCATTCTTAATCTCTGTCCTCTCTCTCTCTCTCTCTCTCTCTTTTCTTGGTTAGTCTAGCTGTGGATTTGTCAATTTTATTGATCATTTTGCAGAGCCAACCTTGCTTATATTGATTTTTTTCTCTTGTTTTCTATTCTGGTTTACTGCTTCTCACTCTTGTCTTTCCTGTTTTCCGTTGTTAGTTTGCTTTATCTCACCATTCCTTTTATATTTTCCCAAGTGGAAAGTACAGCCTTCAAAACTCAATATCTTTATAATTCTCCACAATGAGTAGTTACTACTATAATTTTCCCTTAAGCACTGCTTTAGCTATAGCTTATAAAATTTTTAATGCAGCTTTCATTTAGCTTATACAATTTCCTAATTGTCTGTTATTTTTTCATTGATTAACAGGTTAGTTAGAACTGTGTCTTTATTTCCAGTTACTAGCTGACATCCTCTTATATTTTTGGTTTCTAATTTAAAGCTGTTTTGACCAGAAAAAATGTTATTTTTGTATGATTTCAAATTTTAAAAATTCAGTAAAACTTTACACATTGGCTCACTACCCATCTTTTGTTTGATCTAGTGTCCTTTCCTCCATTTTTTATGTGTTTTTTATGTGTTTTTCTTTTGTTCAACACACACACACACACACACACACACACACACACACAGTTACTTTAATAATGGCCTTGAAGCAAATGATCAGCATGGTGGGACTGACAACATATATATCATCTCATGATGTGTGTGTGTGTGTGTGTGTGTGTGTGTGTGTGTGTGTGTGTGTGTGATGTCTGCAGTACCTATGGAGACCTGAAGAGGGCATTGGATCCCTTGGAGCGGGAGTTAAAAGCAGTTTTAAGCAACCCAACATAGGTTCTAGGAACTGCACTCAGGTTCCCTGGAAGAGCAGCAAGTCCCTCTCCATCTTGGGAACTGTTGTTCTTGGCCATTTGGTTGTTGTTGATGTTGTAGATGCTGCTGTTGTAATCTTCTGTGTGTGTTAACTCTCCTCTTCCGTGGACACTGACGTTTTGTTTCTTTTTTGTTTTAAAAATTTTACTTAATTTTATTTTGAAAAAAAATCACTTTTTAGAGTTTCCATAAGAGACCACAGTAACAGCATTATGATTTGTTAGAGGCAATTCTTAAGGATGTTGAACCAATAAGACTTCATTCATTCATTCATTCATTCATTCATCTATCTGTCTATCCATCTATCTATTTATCTATCCTCATTCATTTTGATACTACTTCTTATATACCCACTGGGTATCAAGCATTCTTATAATCCTGGAAACATAATTAAGAGAAAGAACGATGTTCGTCTTTATCATAGAATCCTTCAAACTCATGAACTCTCTAATGACAGTATGCTGGGAACAGAGCTGATGTTACCAAGAATTAAGTCACAATTGAACCAATGGATCAAAGAAAGCCTCTTGGTAGAACATTTGAGATTAGATCTGGAGGATAACTTGGTATTAACTAAGCAGGAATAATTTGACTCAAAGAGAAATTTGCTGTGTCTGTGTCAGGGGAAAGAACGCCACAACAGCAATAGGGGCGCCATTTCATGGGACTGTGAAGAGGGTGAGGGCTGACTTGAAACTGAACCCGTTGAAAAGATAGAGAAAGGAGACTTGGTGCTTATCCTTTCTGGAGGACACAGCTAGATGCAGCTCTTTTTAAGAGGCCATTCTGATTGTAGATGGAGCCTAGAGTCAGAGCATTAGTGGCTGAGAATAGCTCAAAAATACAGTGTTACTGAGCAAGACACAGTGGAACCTGGAACAATATGGAGATGATGGTTAAAAGATGCTTAGAGTAGAATTTGGGAGAAGGTGAGTTTTCCAGCCTAGTTTGAATGACAGTGGATAGGGAGGGAACAGTTTCTGTGTGAGATATGCCCTTTGAGTAAGTGCTGAGTTGGGAAGATGTCATCTCTATCTTCCCTGACCTTTCCCCTACTCTCTTGCTCTTCTGTGTGGCTACTTTCCATCGGAAACTTACATTCATAATGTCCCCTGATAAGTATCAAATGTATACATTTAAATGTCCCATCCTGTTTCATCTACCATGTGACTAATAAAAAAGTTAATAGACACTAATTGTTGTCAACTTTGCCAAAAGACTCTCACAAATCTTGTTAGTTTCTCACATTCTGTTCATCTTGGAGCCTTTAATGTATCTCAGCAGGGACTGCTTGGAAGCACCAGGGACTGCTTGGAAGGAAATATTTTTGGCAGCTCTCAGGTCAAACCATAACCACTCTCCTCAAAGATTGACTCTGGAAGTTCTGTAGGGAATAGCTATATTTTTGCTCTGTTGGGTTTTTTTTTTTAAACTTTGTGGTCCAATTTTTCTAGATATTTTCTCCCTCCAGTTATGCCCATTTGCAGAGTACAACAACAGCTTTCTTCAAATTTTAGAACAACAGTCGTGTATATGCACATGGATACATCCACGTAGCCTCCCTAGTCTGTCCATATTAGTCTATGATGGTTTGGAAAATTGATGACTGAACCTAGTAAACACAATGTAAATGCATTAGCCCATGTGCTAAGAAACACTTGCTTCTGGTTTTTTAGTGTAGAGGTTTCTTCACCTTAGGCATAACTTTGTGTTTAGATATAAATTCAATAACAACAACTACAACACACAATATATGTTGATCTCGTTTTATGTGGTGACTTCTCTTGGTTCTCTGGTTGAATCCACATGTCCCTGAAACCCACTTTTCTTCATGTCCTGTAAGTGGTTTACATGTCCTTCTCTGGTTTTCTGTTGCACTGACTTTGGATTAAAATGACAGTTTTATTTTTATAACTGACTCATAAGAAAACCATATACTCACATTAGTGACTGAAGGCTAATGGATACTCTTTATTAATTGTTAGTTTTTATTATTCTCTCTCAAATACAAATGGTCACCCATAGGCTTGAGTATTTCCTGTGATCTATAGGAGCTAGTCTAACACTTGGCTATATTAGATATTAATTTCCTCAATTATCATATAATACTAAAAATTAATGCCAGCATCAATGAGTTATTCAAGTCTGTGCTGTCTCCTTTCATTTTGACCATACTTAAAATGTTGGGATTTGTTCCTAATGTCCCAATCTTCTTCCTTCTATATGAACGGACTCTTCCAATATGGTCTTAATCTCATATATTCCAAAACCCATGTCATTCTCTGAAATTTTTAGAACTCTATATATTTATTTGAATGGTTGACATCAGTACCTAGATTTCTGGCAAGTGTCTCTCATTGATGGTGAACACAGCAGAATTCTCCACTCCCCACCCAGCTGCCCTTCTGTTTGTCTTCTCCATCTTTTCTAAACAGTTGGCTCTCCAGCTGTTTGCTGAACTTGAAAGTCTTCATGTTATTCTTGAGCCTCATCTTTACCTGTTCTACATCCATTCATAAACCCTACACCCATTCATAAACCCTACACCCATTCATAAACCCTTTATACTCCGAAGGAACTAATGCAAACCCAACCAGTTCTCCACAGTCCTGTGTCATCAGTTTACCTAAGCCACCAGTGCCTCTCTCTGGTATCACTATGATTTAACCCTTCAGTTTCTCTTCCTACATTTCCCTACCTTATCTCCCCAGAAAATCGTAGCCAGTCTGTGCTCCCTGGTGTGTACCATGAATCATCCTTGCATTTCTTTAAACTGTCCAGTAGATTCCCTCTTCTGCATTACTGTGTTTCTTGAGATCTCCTGTGGCCACCTCTTCTAAAGCTCCCCCATTCTGTCCTACTACCCACTATCTAGCTGGCCCTTCTGTGCTCCAGACTCACCCATTTGTGCTGTAGACAAGCCAGGCTTGCACTGATGCTCATGTACTTACATAGTCACACTAGACCATGAGAATACAGCTCTACCAGCCTATAGAGAATTCCTTCCTCTCACTCATGAATTAGCTTAAATTCATGCTAGTGGAGAGGCCCACCTCTGACCACGCAGTCAAAACAACGGCTCTCGATCATATCATTGTAATTCTCTTCCTGACAGTTATCAGCATTTTAATTTTGTGCCCCCCCCATGTCCCTTCATTGCCATCACATCCACATCTTCTATGATAGCACCTACCATTAAGCAGGTTTTCGATTAAACATGTTACTTCAGTAGTTGAAATTAGTCTTATTAACTCTTAAGAGCAGGGAATTTCTGCTAATGAACTGGAATATGCTACACTTTGTACTTGAGAGAAGAGCCTTTATAATTCCTTTTTAAATATCAGACAAAAGTGATTTTTAAACGAGTCTTCAGCTAGCACAAAGGGAAACTTAAAGGACAATTCCAAGCCTTGAATTTGTTGGAAAAGATTGACAGCAAAGGGTAAGGTCAAAGGTTAACTCTGTAGGTCTGAAGTCCAGTTGAAGAGGGTCACCCTGAGAACCTCATTTGACTATGGGAGTCTGTTACTTCAGCATTAAAAAGAAAAATCATTCCTGGCCATGAAGAATAGCATTGTTCCAATTAGTTGCTTTGTATCTGTCATCTTAGCTATGTTGGTTGATTGACTTTAGTTTTTCCTTTTAATACAATATCATGCTTCATGCAGTAAAATCTAATTGTTATTATCATCCTTACATTATCACATTAATTTGATTGATCTTAATAATAACAGTTATTTGTACTTAATGAGTAGCTAAAGTGATGTAAGGTCCTGGGCAAACAGATCTGCACTTTATTCAGGTGTGGTTACATCTTTCTCTCTGTGGTTACATCTTTCTTTCTGTAATCTTCATGAAGGATTTCATTGTGCATCTTTTCTGAGATTCCAAAATCACTGTGCTGCAATCAAAGGCTTCAAAGTGGATGTAAAATAGTAACATGCATATAATAAGCAGTTATCAAATAAGACAATTATCTTTTCATGTGTCAACCAAAATCCATGTGTTCTTATATGTCCTCTTTCTCTCTAGTCTTCTCTGTACATATGTTTGCTCCCATTACAATGATTAATGATCATTTCTGCACCGATGATCTGATTTTCTCATGATACTTTGTTATTCACCAGAATGGATACATCTCTATTCTATAACTGTCAGCACAGTGCATTTGCAGGAGCCATGCTGGCCTCTAAACACTTCCAACCTTTCTTGAGCTTCCAAGTCTTCTAGAATCTCGCATCAGTTTAAAAGTTCTATTCCTAGGAAATTCTAACTGACTGATCCAAAGGTGAGCCATTTATGTTCCCCAAGGTAGTTGGCGTTCCCTGTAGCCCCTTCTTATCCACGTTTACTCTTGTTGTAGCTCTTAGCCTCTGTGTGCTGAAAGGAGCCTTATACTTGACTCTTTGTTTCCATGAGCTTTCTTTCATAAGGCAGGAGTTGTGCTCTGTAATCCATGCATCTATTCATCAAGCCATTCACCCATCAATTCATTCATTCATCCATCCATCCACCTATCCATCCACCTACCCACCTATCCATCCATCCATCCATCCATCCATCCATCCATCCATCCACCTACCCGCCCATCTATTCTCTATCTATCTATCTATCTATCTATCTATCTATCTATCTATCTATCTATAGTGTGTGTGTGTGTGTGTGTGTGTGTGTGTGTGTGTGTAGTACTATCTCTAGCATAGTGATGGCACATGGCCTAGTCAGGATGTAAAGGACACACAGAGGGATGTGCTATTGAAACAACACTGAGGAGACCTCAGACATTGTGCCCTACTGCTCTGAGCTTCCATGTCCTAGCTGCAATGCTTCAAGGTTTTAATCAACTTGCACTTGGAGCTTTGTGTTGTTTTGGTTGTAAAAAATGTTTTGCTTAATTTTTATTTTGTTTTATCTTGAAATAAATTCTGAGGAATCATGAATTTTTGTTTTAAAAACAGCACTTCATGCTCAGAATGAAGTCATTTGAATAATTGATAGGTTAGGACACAATTACACAGAAACTGGCTTGTAAAATTTTATTTCTGATCATCTATAGAGTCAAATCTGTGTACATATACACACACACATATATACACACATGCATGTATTTGAGTGTAAAAACACATTACATCTGTATTTATACACATGTTAAAAATGAAGGCTCCCTTCATTCAAAAGATTTTATGTTTAGTTCTTCATAGATTAAACATCAAAATACAATTTTGAATTAATATGATTTAGTACATTTAATGAATGATTTATATCAGTGCCTTCCTGACACTGAATTACTTAGATACTGAATGTTCATTCAGTTTCTCTATGGGAAGAACCTTTCCAAATACCTAACCTAACCTCTAATTTTTCAGGTGGGAATCCTCAATTCTCTCTTCTACAGGGGCTGTCCATGAGACCTCCATTATGAGACATGAGATTCAAAGACATAGCTGCTGACCCATTTACATTACACCAGGACAGCATATACTTTCCATTTCATGATAGATATGTCAAAATAAACTCATCATCAGAAAGTATTATTTGAGCCCTGGCACTATGTACCAGAGGAGGCTTGCCTTGAGGGACTCACAAGTATAGGATACAGGATGCTCATGCACACCTGAGTATCATACTCTGTCTTCAGATCCTCTGCATTGGTCTAAGGCAGAGAATAGGACACTGACTGTCAAAATTTAAAAACAGGTGCCATAGGTCTTAACTGAGCTGCATATAGATGCAGTAAAACCCCACAGCCAAAACCAACACGAGAGGGTTTATTTGGCTGCACTTCAGTGAAGACGGGGCAGGACCTCAAGGCAGGAACCTGGAGGCAGGAACCTGGAGGCAGGAACCTGGAGGCAGGAACAGATGCAGGAGTTTTGCCTACTGGCTTGTTCCTCATGGCTTATTAAACCTGCTTTCTTATAAAGCATCCAGGGCTACCTGCCCAGGGTTAGCACCACCTACAAGGATCTGCGATCTCTCACCTTGATCATTAATCAAGAAATACACAGGTGAATCTTGTGGGTAAGTTTTCTCAATTTACATTCCATCTTCCGAAATGACTGTTGCTTGTGACAAGCTGATCTAAAACAAGTAGGCACACCACGAGCACTAACAGGTCCTTCAGAAAGATGGGCCGCAGATCCCATTGTGGTTTGTAAACATTACACAGGCTGGCACTGTTCCACAAAGCACAGCCAGTGGGTCCCAGTGCTGCCAGAGGTATTGATTAGTGGCTCCTGAGGACGTTGTGTGGTTAATCCAAATTGAGACAATCAAACTTGACAGTAGATTCAAGGTTGTTTGGGTTTTGTTTTTAATTAACAATGTATCACTTTTATTAATTTCTCAGGTACCTCATTCTATTCTATCTATACTGGGTTAAATAAATTTTAAAAATTTCTTTTCACTGTTTTACTTTGTAAAGTATAACTAGTTAGGAAACAAAGGAAAACCACAATTTCTGTGGGTTTCTATTTTACAGTAGTATCTTAAAGTAGAACAAACTTCAGAAACTCTAGCTCCCATGTACTTTGTCACAGACTAGGTCCAGTTGTGCACTTCTGCCACATTGAGAGTGGATAGCCACTGAAGGTGCTCAAGACACCTCCCGAGACAGTAAGGCTGGGAGACCTCGTTGACATCCCTGAATGGAGATGCGAAGGGCTACAAACTTACCTATGGTTACATTCCTCTTTTACCTGAATGCAGAAGGACTACAGACTCACCTATGGTACCTTCCTCTCCTCTCACCACATCCTGTGCAGCTGATGAACACTATAAAGTAGTGAAAATACACTCGTTATCTTTATCAGCAATAGTCATTGCACAAACAGCAATGTTCAAGCACCACACTGACGCTTCTTACTTCCATTACACAGATGGAAGGATAGCTCATGTAAAAGAATGAGAATATTATAGACATTAAAATGTTATTAATGCCAGTAAATATTCATAGAAAATGAATTCCTCAAATGTAGAAGGAAGGAAAAATAAATCATTATATTTTATGCCATGTAAAACATATTTATCATCATGCAATAACTTGATTTACTTACATTTTAGTCTTCTAATGTGAAAATTTAGTCTTCAATAGACTCAGGGGTGTACTAGAAAAGCAGACTCTGGGATCTTAGGGGAACGAATACAACAAGTACTAACAGACGCTAAGAATGGCCATCTAAGATGGAAGCAAGAAAGATATGAGAGAAAATTTTGATGCAAGGAAGGCTCCCTTCCAAAAACAAAAACAAAAACTAAGGCATAGGATTATACTCTGCTTTTCAATTAGGCCTATTTAATACACTTTGTGTTAGATTCAGTGTGCATTGGTTCTGAGTAAAATGAAATATGTAGCATAGAAGATCAATCCCTGTAGTGTAAAATAAAGTTGAGTGAAATGTTATTGAAGGGAGGGAGGATGGACACAGAGAGATGAATTTTACTCTCCCCTTTCATCAGATGGAGCCAATGGGTGTTCCTTTAATGGATACGATGTGATCATTCACGTATAAGTTAAGTTCAGGTGCTGACACAGATAAGGAGAAAGGGAACCTAAACACACTGGAGGAGAGCAGAGGAGACGTTCTTGAGTGAAGCTTCTAGACAATATGTACAAGGGCATCGGAAGGTGAGCAAGTGCCAGAGTGTGTGGCTCACAGCTGTGATGATGTCACTCTGTGGGAGAGGCTGAGGAAGGAGGATTATCACAAGCTCAGGCCAGCCTGGCCTCTATGCAAGCTTGGGTTATAGTGAGAGGTCATGTCTTAAAAAGGGAGGGAGGGAGGAAGAGAGAGAGAGAGAGAGAGAGAGAGAGAGAGAGAGAGAGAGAGAGAGAGAGAGAGAGAATGAATCAGTCATTAAGTAGGGAATCTGAGGGGAATGCATTTATTGTACTTAGTTGACTCAGTGAGGTAGGTAACTTAGACTAACAGATCTGTTTTAGTATCAGCTTTAACCTCCATAAAAGCAGAATAATTGCCCAGCTTTGAAACTCCAAGTGCACTATTTATGATAAAGGCAAGGGGTTCCTTATTGTTTAGATTGATAGCAATATTTTCCATTATTTCTAACAGGTATTATATAAATAAGGATTGGACAGCGTCTGTTTAAGGAAAAACCCCAACAAAAATGAATATTGCCTTAGAGTTTTATTGTTATGGAGAGACATCATGACTACAGCAACTATTATGAAAGAATTAATTGGGGCTGGCTTAAAGTTTCAGAGGTTCAGTCCACTATCATCATGGTGGGAAGCAGGGTAGCATGCAGGCAGACATAATGATGGAGAAGGAGCTAAGAGTTTCACACCTTGAAGCAAAGACGTCCAGAAAGACCCTTTCTGCAGGCAGTCAGGAGGATGACCTCTTCTGCACTAGACAAAGCCTTAGCACTAGGAGACCTCAAAGCCCAACTACACAGGGACACACTTTCTCCAACAAGGCCACCTTTACTCCAACAAGGCCACCTTACTCCAACAAGGCCACCTTACTCCAACAAGGCCACCTTTACTCCAACAAGGCCACCTTACTCCAACAAGGCCACCTTTACTCCAACAAGGCCACACCTCCTATTAGAGCCACTTCCCGTGGGCCGAGAATATTCAGACCAACTTAAATATCAGAAACATGAGTTGGCACTTGGGGAGGCCGGATGGACCACCTTTAGTCTTGGTGTAGGGGTGTAGGTCTTGTGTTGGGTTAATATTACCTATGCTTCCTATTATTAATGCCCAACTTTATTTCCTGCATTAAAAATAAATCAAATGGTGTTTTAGTGATATTTTGATTCATTTGCTTTTGACACTGGCTCCGTTTAGACTTGATTTTTATTTACAATGAAGACATAGGTGTTGAAATATGCAACATGGCACTCTTCGCTTTATGAGTGAAAGACAAATTTTTGGACATTGAAAATATCGTGATTCAATCTGTTCTTGGAATTTTACCAAACATACTTTGCAGAGGTTGAAATTCTACTTCAGCACACCTTTGGGTTCTCAGCAGAATTTACTGAAAATTAATAATAGTTATAAAGATCACATGTCCTGATACTTTTTATCCACTAAGGTGTCATTTAACTTTTTAAATCCAAAATGTACAGTGTGCAAGCTGTCCCAAACTTGTGAACAGGTTGTTTCAAGGTTGTTTGGAATTTAGAATTCACAACACATTTTCCTACAAAAATAATGTTGCCAGTTGTGCTTGAATAAGCCAGGACAGCCCCAAAGGAAAATCATATTTAATCTACAAGTTAATATATGGATTCTAATCATACTTTTAAAGATTTATTTATTTTTATTTTGTGTTTATGAATGTTTGCATGTACATATACCATGTGAATGCCTAGGAACACTTTCTGTTTTTGCAGAGGACCCGGATTCATTTTCTAGCACCCATATTAGGGTGTTCACAACAATCTATAGCTCTAGTTCTACGGGATCTGATGCCCTCTTCTGGTCTCTGTGGATATGGTATACACATGGTGCACACACATACATTCCAGCACATACAAATGCACATAAAATAAACAAGAAGATACTTATTTCTTTTTAAAAAAGACACACTTCCCAGATGATTACAGGCTGCATCAAGCTGATAATTGAAATTGATTATTTCAGGCTCCAAGTCTGTGTATCCATCCATTTGTGTTCCGTAGTCTCCTAGCTGCAGAGCTGGAGGGTGAGCCTTTTCAAACACATGGGCTTTGGAAATACGTCACATACAAAGCACATCTACTTTGTTACTGTGGTGCACTCCTCCCCTTTCCATAGAAAAACTCAGGTGATTTTAGTCCAATTGGCTTCATCTCCTTGCAGACTAGAATATGATATGGGGAGAAAGTAACAAGGAGTCACTTTTAGCCCCTATTCCAAATCCCAAACTCATTCTTTCTCTTTTATCTTGTGAGCTAGCTCTAATTCCATGTGGATGAGCTCATGAAACATTGCAAGCAATTGATCAGTGTTAAATTGATTCACATCAAATATAAATGACAGGGTTATTTTTTAAAAACAAAACAAAACAAAACAAAAACCCCCCCACAGATCCTATTTTCTTATCATTGTTCCTCTTTCCCATACCAAACAATCCTTGTCCACGGATGAGCCTAATGTTATTTAAGGTGGATGATAAAGCTAAATACAAAATTTAGTATCAATAAAGAGTGGCATTTTAAGTAATGCGGAGTAAGAGTACATCTTAGAGAGTCTAAATTCATTTTCTTCTAACTCTTTACATCTTCCCTCCTGTTTGCTCTGTTTAATTATTTACAATATGTAAAAGTGTATATATATATATATATATATATATATATATATATATATATATATATACACACACACACACACACATGTATATATAGTTTTACTCTTTTATCAAAGTTGGCATCTTATCTTTTAAAACAAATATATTGACAGTATACACTGAGTCTTTATAATGTGAGGGGAGATGGAGAAATATATAAAATTGGTCAACTAATACAAAGCTTCAGTCAGTTAGGCCACAGCAATAGGCATCAATCTCTTAATGCCCCATGGTCTTGTAACAACTAATAATTCATAATGAGGATAACTGACTTGCAGGTTTGGGGTCTTAACAGTTGAATAGAGGTTGGCTCCATATATCAACATCTAAAATTTGTGCTGAAGAATAGAGATTTGACAATGATGAGTTTGTTGACTGACTACATGCACTTTGAGATTCCTGCAAGTACCAAGAAGAGAAGCAAAATTAGAAGAGAAGTCTGAGCTCATGATGCCACTTTGGGGCCTTTATATTTACATGTTATCTAAAAGCTAAGATAATAAAATAAGTTTCCCAGAAGGAGATGGAAGAGAAATCAGGGATGCTCAAGGCCAGGCAGCCTTTACTTTACAGCCTTTACTGAGATGTTAATTACAAAAGAAAAAAATTAGCAAGACATAAGAAAGGGTGGGTACAGAACCACTTACAGAGCAGAGACTGGTGTCATGGAAGAGAGCATGGGCTGAACATGGCGTCTCCAAGGTTGAGTACTATGAGATATTCCATGGGTTTGCCAAAGAGAAGGGTATTGCTACAGTTAGTACTCTTGGTGTCATCGTTGGTGACAGTCCTACTGTATTTCTCTGAGAAACGACTAGAAAGTGGATAAATGGTAAAAGCAAGTGTAGATGTCCCTCTTAAAAGTGTAGACATGCCTTTTAGAAGTGTAGATGTCCCTCTTAGAAGTATAGACGTCCCTCTTAAAAGTGATGGATGGATTGGAAGGGTGCAAGGGACCCTTTTTAATGTTATCAAAACACTGGCAACACAACCTGGCTACTTAATAAGCTCTTAAACAGAAAATTCATTAATCAAGATAATGCAGTTCTCATGATGATATAGCTTTTAGCCAGCAAACTGGACTTCTGTTATTTAAACTGTTTTCTGGTGATGGACAATGTCCTGGTTAGTGTTTTGAACTTCACACAGCCTAGAGTCATGTAAAAGTAGAGTCTCAATTGCATAAATATCTTTATCAGGTTGCTGTGAGAGCATGCCTGTGGGATGGTTCCTTAAATGTTAACTGAGGCAGAAGGGCTCTGCCAGTGTGTGCTGAGGGATGGAAGCTGATCATGTCTGTGAAAAAGAAGCACACTCCCGTGGGTTCCACTCGGGGTTCTGTCTTGAGTTCTTTCCCTGACTTCCTTCAGTAATGAACTCTGACCTGGAAGTGTAAGGCCAAACAAAGTCTTCTTTTTTTGTCGTGGTATACCTCAGAATACTAACAGAAATGACACTAGATACAATACTAAGTTCAAGGCAGTCCCCAGGACAGATCTGCCATGCCCAGTAAGCACGTTACTCATTTATTCCTACCACTTAGTTTAGCGGTCTTCCCAGGTCCCTATACTCTCATTTCCAAAGCATATTTTTATTTATATTTATAATCTTACAATGTTATATTTTATAAATCAAATATATTCATTTAAAATTAGTTTGTTATGACTAATGGCTTAAAATTAAAATAATTATGAAGAGTGAATATTTAAAAATATATTTTTCAATGCTGGAAGTCCTATCCAGGAGCTTTCTGTACAGGGAAAGATATTACTAAGTGAGCTGTCTTCTCAGCCCTACGCGAATGTTTAAATCAGAAAATTAATTTTTCTAGAGGAACATTACTATAGGTGACATGAATTTGATATCTAACTTTCTATGTTTGCTATGCTGTATATATTGTCTGCGTCTTTTATTTTCAACAATTATATTTTATTCATTTATGTATTTTGTGTAGGTGTGATGAGGGCTGGCTTTTGCTTTGATGTGAATGTGGATGTCAGAGGACAGCTTTCAGGCGTTGGTTCACTTTTTCCCTTCTGTAGCTGCTGGAGATCAAACTCAGGTCAGCAGGCTTGGCAGCTCCTTCACCCACCGAGGACCCATACATCATCATCATCATTATTATTATTATTTACTTTTTTACATCCAAAGTTGCATAAAGCCATTTTCACACAAGTGTGTAATATACCTTAAGCAAATCCCTTTCTTCAGGGGGGCTAAATTAGTTGCTTAAGAAAATGCTGAAGAATTTATGCATCTACTTTCTCTGTCTCTTCGTTGTGTGCACTTAAACATCCTTGGACTATATGAGTAGAGCTTTTTGTGCTGCTCTGCCCCAACGACTTTTATGCTGGGATGTACCCGCATAACAGCGATCACATCTGACAGTCTCAAGCATGCTTGTCATTACCGTGGACCCACCTGTATTTAGTTTTCAAATGCATCTCCTCAGAGTGTGTGCCTGCACTAATGTCCTGTAAATCATGGAATAAATGGAATGCTTAAATAATCTGAGGTTTTAAGGCTCACCACGGATGCTTAGCGTTTTTGCTTCTTTGCTCGGTGTGCATTGTATGTAGCATAAACAATACAAGCACCATCGCCTGTGGCTTAAGCTCCAGCCTTCCGGGGCAGCTCTTTTCCAAACACTTCCTCAAGTGGGAGACATCCCCAGTTCTGTGCAGAACTGGATTCTTGAAGGAGGCCATCTCATATGGAATTCGTGTGATTTATTTTATACGATGAAGTTACTTTTCTAAGTTTATTTAAAAATACTTTATTGGCTATAACTTTTAATGCTGATATTGCATTTCAGAGTTTACAAGCAGTTTTGCATTTTTTTTGTTAATTGTAAATATTTAGATAATCTTTTCAAAAATGTGTCATCATGTCCACTTACAAATGCAACACGGGAGAAGACAGTGTGCCAGCAGGGCTCGCACCTAGGATCTGTCAGGACACATGATCCATATTTAGACTTGTATAGAATGTTGCATCATTTTTGAGATTTCTAAATTCTGCCAGTACATATCATTTATGCATAACTACATATGCACTGTCTCTAACTATTGATTATTTAACTTTATTTTTTTTGTTTTTGTTTTGTTTCTTTTCCCCGTTTTTATTAGCTATATTCTTTATTTACATTTTAAATGTTGTCCCCTTTCTGGGTTTCCCCTCTGAAAACCCCCAATCTATCCCCTCCACACGCTCACCAACCAACCGACACCTGTTTCCCAGTCCTGGCATTCCCCTACACTGGGCATAGAGCCTTCACAGGACCAAAGACCTCTTCTCACATTGATGACTGACTAAGCCATCCTCTGCTACATATGCAGCTGGAGCCATGAGTCCCACCATGTGTACCCTTTGGTTGGTGATTTAGACCCTTGGAGCTCTGGGAGAACTGGTTAGGTCATATTGTTTTTCCTCCAATGGGGCTGTAAACCCCTTCAACTCCTTGGGTCCTTTCTCTAGTTCCTCCACTGGGGAGCCTGTGCTCAGTCCAATGGTTGACTGTGAGGATTCACCTCTGTATTTGTCAGGCACTGGTGGAGCTTCTCTTGAGATAGATATAAAAGGCTTCTGTCAGTAAGCACTTGTTGGCATCCACAATAGTGTCTGGGTTTGGTGACTGTATATGGGATGGATCCCCAGGTGGGGCAGTCTTTGGATGGTCATTCCTTCAGTCTCTGCTCCACACTTTGTCTCTGTAACTCCTTCCATGGGTATTTTGTTCCCCCTTCTAACTTTATAATGGCAACAAAAGCAACAAGCACTGAGCAGAATTGCCCTTTGTGATGTACCAGGCTGGTACTATACCACACAGTACTGACTTTCACAATGCCAGGCAACATTGGCCAGCCATGGCCCATCAGCTGAATGGTCAGAAATGCAGACAACAGACACAGTACCCTGTTCTGCTTCGCTAAGTTAAATTCCTCAGGTGCAGTAAGTATGTTTTCATCTATGCTTAGATGAGTTGCTGTAAATTAAAGACCATCTCAGCGGCTTGCCTGGTACTATACATAAAGTGTCAGCGTTGAGAATAAGCCCATTTGACAATTAAAGTAATAAAATGTAATGATAAGGACTGGGGTAGTCTATGTGTCTTTCTTCATTGCACCTTTAAAGATATTTTATTCTGATCAATGTATTTTTAATGTATTTCTTCTTATTATTAAGCTTTTATATGTTTATTATAAGAGTTATAATTCATTTTCATAAAATTTCTCTGCTTTTCACTTTCTGCCAATTTGTTTCTTCCCCCTTTTCTGGGACCGGAGGAAACTGGAGTGGGGTTGCCCAGACAGTGTGTAGAGGATGCATTCTCTTGTGCTCTAGCATACTGCATTTCATCTGAGGAAATGTCACAGAGGGTTAGAGTGCCATGTGGTGTGTGTGGTGTGGTGTGTGTGGTGTGTGTGGTGTGGTGTGTGTGTGTGTGTGAGTGCTCGAGTGCACACTCGCGTCCCCCGCCCACTCACGTGTACGTAAACGTACTTACACTCTCACTCTGTCTCTTTCATACACATTTGTTCCTCCACTCTGAGGACCACAGTGAGAGAACCAAGTGAGAAGCCAGACCAACCTATCCCCAGCAGGGCTTGCCTGTGGTCTGGCCACTGTCCCAAGTCGCCAGATAGGCAACTCTTAAGAATTCAGACAGTTTAATGTCTGCCTGCCTGCAGGATGCTTGGTTTTGTTGTCATTCTGAAGAGTTAAGCCTGGGAATGTAAACTCACATCCAGCTGATAGATAAGGGCCTCTGTGCTCCTTGCTCGAGGTCTCTGCCATTGCCTAACTGTCTTGGAAGTGTCCGAAAGCAGTTGAGGAGGTGCACTCCTCAGACATTCTCTCTTACATTGGGTCAAAGGGCCAGACATCCTCTCTTACATCCGGTTAAGTCAAAGGACCTGATGTAGGCAAGGAAGTACAGACCTCACACTTAGAGGAACAACCCTACATGGACTGCCTTTCTTTTTCTTTCTTCCCTTCTTTCTTTCTTTCTTTCTTTCTTTCTTTCTTTCTTTCTTTCTTTCTTTCTTTCTTTCTTTCTTTCTTTCTTTCTTTCTTTCTTTCTTTCAAGTACATAGGCTTCCATGCCTGTTCCCAGCTGCCTGTTCTGTTTATGTGTGGAGACAGTTCATGAACTCCATGAGAAAGGGAGCTGGCAGGCAGCCCTGCCATGAGGAGACCGCTCGTGCCCCACGTTAGGTTGCAGTGCGGATAGCTTGGTGGTAACCGTGGGTGCTTCCTATCACGGCTGCACACGCTCAGCACGTTCCTTCCTTGCAGTGTGCCATCTTGCACTGCTGAGTAGGATACTTGGATCAGGTCACAGCTGAGACCTGCACCCCAGCAGCTGCCTCCTCAAGTTCAGGTCGTTAATAATGGAGGAACTTGCTG